>JAOUZG010033342.1:0-16246 GCA_026289955.1 Argiope argentata
GATGACTTTCTCTTTTTATTTGGAGTAGAAACATTTAAGAAAAAAATGAGTAGAAATTGGTAAATAAAAATGAATGTAAAGTTTATACTTAATAGCGTCGCATCACTCAGACAGAGAGTTACATTATTAGAAGATTTATTATTTCTTATAAGGCTTATGTAATTAGCGGAAACTACACCATTATTAAGAAATGGAATAAAAATAATGTATTCTTTTTTCTACATAAAATATATCTTCTATTCAAGAAATTAATTGAAATTATTAGTAGGTTAGAAGTATTTCCAGTGTAATGAATGTAATAAAATATTTAATCTCACAGAAATTATGCAATAAGGGGGTGGTCATATCATAATTCTGATTCCAATATTATCGAATTATTCTTATAATTGATATAAGTTATCTTATTTATTTTTCTTAGTCAAAACAATTCTACATTATTGTTGAACTATTGTTCCGTAAATCATCTTGATTTAATTGATTCCAATACAAAAAATTCACAATATTCATTTTAATATCACAGATGCTGTAATAAATAGTTAAGTATGGTCAAGATATTCTTGAAATATGACACAAAATCACATACAGAAATCTTAAAAGCTTTGAGTTCTTGACCTGTAATTCATTTTAATATCACAGATGCTGTATTAAATGGTAAAATATGGTCAAAATATTCTGGAAATATGACATAAATTCACATATGACACAAAATCACATACAGCTCTTTTAAAAGTTTTGAGCTCTTGACCTTTACAACTAAACTATTGAATCCAAAATTTTCAAATACAGTTGGTTTCATAAATAAAACTTTTTCATCAAAATTTGATTTATTCTTCAGCATTTGTGCTTCATATCTAATTATATATATAGGGGTTAGGGTTTATTACAATATGTATCATTGAAATTCCGTTGTAAAAATTTATTAGCTTTATCCAATGTGCTACTAAATTCGAAAAGTCTTTGCTCCTATAAATATATTTTCAATTTATCTTTCAAAATTAATTTGGTTAAACATAAAATTTAAAAGTTTTTTATAGTTAATTATTAATTTTATGAACTTAGTTTTGTATCATGTAATTTTGAAGCTAAAAGTAGAATTATATTAATCGTTAATGATTATTCCTAATTTAAAGAATCTTATAATTAAATAGATTTACAATGGTATTTATTTCTTAGAAAAATTGCCTTTGTGTGCTTTCAGGTGATAAAAATACATTCCTGAAATTCATAACACTTAAAAGTTTTAAGTGATTTTTAAAATTAATTTGAAAATGCGAACGATATGTTTACTTTAGTAGGTTTGAGAATATTTACACAAAGTCCATTTAACAGGAAATATTGTGCAATCAAATGATTTTTCCAGAAAATGAGTCGTGTTAATAATAGTAATTTGAATTTTAAAATAGATACTTTTAATTCAGTGATTATAAATTTTCTTATATGAATCATATTTCAACATAAGAATATTTTGATAATTGTTTCAGAAAAATATTTTGTCAATTGTTGTTTAGCTTCAAATCATTCCCATTCTTCTAGAAAATAGTTTCTTTTCTAAATCGTATATTATATTTCTAATCATCTAGGAATTATTTTTAATCTGATTTTAGGGTTTAATAAATAACTTTAATATGTGAGGTTTTCCTTTGACTTATAGATTTATCAATCTCCTGATTTAATAAATTAATAGTATGTTTGTAAATGAGTAAAACTGTGTAATGAATGCATTTCAATTAAAGTATATTAATTTAAATGAAACATTAAAATTTATCTTTCATTGACTATTATCTCTAAATTTGTCTAGAACCTTGTTACAAAAGCTAAGATTATCTTTCAAAATATTTCTAATTAATTGAAAATGATAAATAATTTATAAAAATATTAATGATATATAAAATGTAATAAATGAATTTATCTCTTGATTCATAAGGAAGAATATGTTGTCTGAAAAATTACTCACAAACATTAATAAAAATCTTATTCATTGCAAAAAATATTTATTTATTTCTATCGAATTTGATATCATTTAATAAAATTATATTCTTGATTTAGATTCATATCGAAAAATTAAAATTGAAATTGAAAATAACATTATTCAATGCAAGCTTATTCCAGTTGAATATAAAGGGATCAATCTGCATAAAATTAAAATTAAATTTACTTTAATAGAAATTGAAAGGATCAAGAAGAAAGAATATATTGAATTTTCATTAAAAAACATTAATTTATTGTTTATAAAAATATGTTTTGTATTAAACAGCAATTATGAAACTTTTTTTTCGATTTATGAGTTCTGAAGTATTGAAAAAAGCTTACATTCATTTTTTAACGATCAAGCTTTCTTTTCCACAAAATTTTGGGTTTTCAAATAACAATGGTCACATAGATAGAAAAGTTCACCAAAATTTATTTACATATAGTACAATCCTAAGGAATCGCAAACATTTCTATCCTTTTAGATAAAGGGAACGTTTAATCAGGTCTCCATTTTCAAAGGGATATTTCTGATTTAAATATATTTTCGTTACGCTCTCTAACACTTTTTACAAGTAACATTAATTCCTATAACTTTTAAACCTAATTCCATAGTCAGTAATAGCTTTTATTATACAATGAAGTGCCTGAGAAACTGGTACACCAATGTAATATTATGTAGAGTCTCCATGAGCATGCACCTGTGCTGCAACAAGGCCTCATATGGATTTAACTATTTTGTGAAGATATTCAATGAACAGTTCACGCCATAATTCTTGTAGGGTAGTCAATAAATCCGTAAGAGTGAGAGATAGTGAAGACCTCCCAACGAGAGCACTTAAAAATCTTAGATATGCTCGACAATACTCATGCCAGGGGAGTTAGGTGTCCAAGAGGGATTGAAATTCAGAAGAGTGCTCCTCAAGGCACTCGGTGAGTACTGTAGACTAGTAGGCTGGTGTCTTATTCTGTTGGAATTGTCCACGTCTGTCGGAAAGCACACAGGACATGAATGGATGTAAGAAGTTAGAAAGGAAGTTAACGAACTTCTGACCTGTCATAGTCGATTCTAGATGTATCAATGGTCCCATTTCATTCCAAATTCTCACGACCTATACTATCTCAGAGTTTCTTTATGGGCTGGAGAGATCTATGGATTCGAAGGTTTTACGCCATACATGTACACTACCATCCTCCCGATACAATTGGGATAGTGACTTGCCAAACCAAACAACGTTTTTCCTATCATTAAAAGTCCAATGAAGATGCTGGATATCCCAGACAAGATGGAGAGTTTAGTGTCATTGAGGAACAATAATTCACAAGATTGTATGCGGCTACAAAATCCCATATAAATTAGGGAAAGTTGAACATTGAGTGCGCTGACACTTGTAGATGAGTCTGCATTTAAATCCACTGAAATCTGAGGAAGAGTTGAACGTCTATATCGTATAACGATTCTTTTCAGTCTTCGATTATCCCATACTACCAAGTTATTATCCGGCCAACCTGTTATCAGAAATCGGAAGTTTTACGAGAATTCTGATATCCAAATTTCAACACTATTTTAGAAATTTTGCATCCCTTATCTCTTGCGCTAATGACACGTTGCTGATGAAAAACCACTTAAATCTTGACAGCCGGTAATTCTTACAAAACTTACATAACGCCATCCAGTGCCTATAGCACTAAGTTATCTAACTAGTTGGATGAGCACAAGATGGGAGAAAGAGTGAAAAAGGAAAAAAAGAGAGATGATACAGCATTCAGGGATTTCCAGAGAGAATGCCATTGGTGTCAAATCTTACACGAATCTGTTCAATTTTTTTTGAAGTTATATCTTATAACTGTATGGAGGAGACAGGAATACTAAAACAAATGGTGAATATGGGTTGAACTTACAGGGGAATTAGATTACCAACTGAAAAGTGTGGGAAATGGCAAATTAAGTTGTGAACACATGTAAGGCAAATAAACAATCACTAAAGAGTCAGAAATGCGTAGCGTCCATCTGGGTCTTGGGGTCTTGGTTTCCATCATGGGATCTGCACTTAAGATGAGGTCTTGGTATTATGAATATGGTCATTCTAACAGCCAAAATCAATGTGAAAATCCCCTGAGACACATGTGTTTTAAGTAAGCCCTGTAAACCAAATCGTATAACGCTGATTGGTTGAACACTACCATTATTTGCTTAAGATCTACTGTACCAGTTTTTCTGGCTCTTCAGTGTAGTGTGGCTTCTAATAATAAAACTTTTATAACCTAATATCATTAGGGAATGAGAAATTATAACAAATAAAGCAGTAGTGAGTAGTAATGGATAAATTTACTGCATGATTTTCATTCAGGCAGTCTTTATGATAAACCACATTATAACACTTAAAGCAGTGTTTCACCCAATTTCAAATTCAAAAAGTCCTGAAATTATTAAAATGTTTTGAGAAAAATACTTTATTAAATGCATGACCAGAAAAGTTCAGTAAAATAATAAAAATTCCGATTTCTTTACTTTTTCTACGGCACTTTTATTCACTATACAAACATAAAATTTACCTCTCTATACCATTTACATTTTTTTACAATTAAATATATTCAACTGTTTATAACTTATAAGTGATTATTCATTAAATACGGATTAGAATCAGTCTGATATACATATATAGTACAATTAAGGAGACCAGGGACCTTCAAAAATAATACCCAAGGACTTATTGAAATTTCAAACTTAGCAATTCGAAATTTTACAGGCATAAAGAAAAATACTATAAGAGATTAAACACAAAATTTGAAAGCATTATATTAATTTTTTATGAGTTAAGTGAGTTGATATAATATAATAATATATGCAATAAATAACATGCATGAAAAATTTTCCAGGCGTTCCAAATTTGTTAGAAAGTGCACCAATTTTTATTATTATTTACTCTAACGCTTTTGAAAATTTTTTTTGGATTAATCATGAAGTTTGAGTACGAAATATAAAAAAATAATCAACATATAATGTTCACCTACTGTTTTTTGCAAGAAGTTTAAGTAGTTATGAGTTATTACAGTGGTTAATTTTCATATTATGAACTCAAACTTCAAGATTAATCCCGACTTTTGTTTCAAAGGCGTTAGAGTAAATAATAATAAAAATTGGAGCCCTTTCGAACAAATTTGTAAACACTGGAGCATTTTTCATTAACTTTATTTATTGCTTATATTATTATATTATATTAACCCCCTTAATTCATAAAAAATTAATATAATGCTTTAAAATTTTGTGTGTCATTTCTTATAGTGTTACTCTTAATGCCTATTAAATTTCAAATTGCTAAAGGGGAAATAGCAAAAAGTCAGTTCAAAGGTCCCTGGTCACCTTAATAGATGAACATACTAAAATATATTTAGATTAAATGAATCATATATGAAAATATAATTTTATAAAGCAGAATTTCTAGCATCTATTTTTAATTAATCCACAATTTTCTTATATAACATTTTTTTCTTATTTTTATTGAAATTGTGTATATATCATTTAATATATTTAATCGAATATGTAGTGGTATAAATTAGAAAAATGTTACTAGAAAATATAAAAAAGGAAGTTTACAGTTTCATCCATTGCCAGAATTGTTTGCTTCAATGCAGCCGACTAAGCTAATATGATTACATTCCTAAAATTTCGAAGATTTCAATTTATTTCTTCGTTAAGCTACGAGCAAAATGTCTGGAACTAAATTGCTTTTCTACTTATTTCGTACAAATATCTGATTAGATTAGAAAAAAAAATTGTAATTTTTCTTAGTAATTGTTCTCACAACTGTTCTGTATGAAGCAAACTATTTATCTGAATCATTATCAAATTCCCAAAAAATAAAATTTTAATTTTCGGCAGAAAGGGGAAATGGTTTTCCGATATGGATTTATCAGCTTGTAGCGCCTTATTGTTTTAGTAGCCTATATTTTTAGTTTTGATATTCCATATTTTAAGCTAAGCAATTATTTTTATTTTCTTATTTATAATAAATAACTATAAATTTTCCGTGATATATACTATGCATCTTTAGGTACAGATTAAATAAAAGCATTATCTAGTTTACCGAATAATAAAAGACAGTTAGTTTGAATAGTTTAATAAAAGACAGTTAGAATAGTTAACAGAATAATAAAAGATAGAATAGTTTAAAGAATAATAAAAAAATGGTAAAGGAAATATTTTTTAAAAAAATTTTAATCTGTACTTTTTTTCTGCCATTTTTTAAAAAGTCTAACTGAGTTTGTTTCTACAAATATTTTCATCAAATTAACCAATGTTTATTCAAACTTCTGTATATTTGTATTAGAAATTTGGTTCAGTCTAATACAAATACACAGAAGTTTGTATTAGACTGTATTATTAGACAAATATACAAGTTTGTATTAGACTGTTTATATTAGACAATAATTAATTTATTGAAATTATACTTTAGGATAGCAAAAATTTACTATCATTTTTTTAATGTTCTAATGTCTAAACTCTCAGGTAACAAATGGACAAAATAAGGAAGCAGGTTATTTCAAATTTCTTATCCACAATATATGAAAAAAATCTTATCGTTATGCATCAATACTTTTTACTTTGTCATATCTTTAGATTTAAATGTAGGTTGACATTTATACATAGAACATTTATAAATAGAACATTTTTCACTCATAGAACATATAAAACCTTTTTGTTTAATGAATGTTTAATAATAATAAATTATCTAAATATCAGTTTTGTAACAGAATAATAAAATTTAATTTAGATATAAACATGTCAAACATTTTGCGAAATTATTTTTGCCGAGTGGCGATAATACAAACAATTTTTTAAGTTCTTTTCGTCAATAGCCTTTTGTTTACCCGAAAATATTTTCTTCGCTTATTCTTTAGCAAATATTTAAATGTATGTTTTAAAAGTGTAAAAGAAGTATTTAAAAGTAATATAGAAGTTTTTAGAGCATTTTTTATTTGAATAAACATCCATTTATTGTTTCCATAATTCCATCCATCCATAATTTAATCAAGCCTTTTTAAGGCTTTCTTTAAAGAGATTTAGGTCAGAACTGATTTTATACAGCTCAGTGGTTTTGATTAGATGATAGTTAAAAATACATTTTTTTTTAAATTTTCTCTTTATTTTTTTAGAATACAAAAAAATGTCATAAAAATTTCTACCAATAGCGTTTTGAATCTATAATTGCTAAACATTCATGTTTGGTTAAAATAATTATTTATACGAATTCAATTTTCATAAAACATCTTTTTTCTTTGAAAATGGTACAATATTAAAACATTCTATTAATTTAAACAAAAGTTAATTCTGATGCAAAACTTATCGTTATGCATCAAATGTGTGGAATATGCTACTTATTTAAATTTAATGTATCTTATGTTTCTTATACTAGTGTTAATTTTGAATACATTCCTACATGTTAAGCTATGAAATTATTACTATCTTACTTACATTTTTGTAACGTTTTTACACTCTTATTAATTGACATTCCACTCAGATGTACCTTCACCTGTTGACCCCCATATTATTAAGTCCCTACATATTACCAGATAAGGGATCCTTTTTGTCAGTAGAATCATTGTGTCTGGCCATTAGTTGTATCGAAACAATGAACCACAATTGTGCGTTGTTTCTTGAATATATTAGAAATAGATTCATAATATATTCAAGAAAGTAGAAAGTCAATCCATCCAGATTTTTTTCCGTTATGAAAAAACTATAATTAACGTGTATTCGGGAATTGTCAGTCACAACGATAAATCATTTATAGATATTTCCATGATCAAATGGAAATCATTGAGGAAGTATTTATCGTTGAACCTCCTCAACTAATGGCAAGATGAGGAATTTAGGCGCACCAATGAGAAATGGGAAGCGGAGATTTGAAAGAAACAAAATGCAGTATCTTCTGAGACGAAAAAAAAAGAGAGTAAAAGCCATTTTAAAGTCTTGAGAGTTGTAAGATAATCCTGATTCTGTGAAGAGCCGTATCTGTGTTACGATCAACCTGATAAAGATCGGTGGATTTCTGGATCTACATCTGGGGCAGTCTTTTGACCTAACAACCTATTATTGTTTTTATGAACGAGCTTGTGTGAATGCTTATTCTTCGGATTAATCGACAAGATATTTCATGATTAATTTTCATCTCTTGTGTAAGTTTTGTAATCAATATTAAGTTAGATGAAGTTGCATGAGTTTTTAAAGCAAAATTAAACATTTTCTTAAAGAATAAATGCTTTTAAAAGACAAATACATATTAAATGGTTCAAATCTCACTTTAAAAAAATTAAATTTTAATTCTTAACAAAAAAAGCAAATTTGAAAGTATTTTCTACTTAGTTCCAAGATAACTAATTCCACAAACTCAGCTTACATCATTTAATCAATTTAAATGTATTAATAATAAAATTTTTGCATAATCAATATAAATTTCTTTTAATAATTTGATCCTTTCACTATAAAAAACAGTAAGAACATGTTTTAAAATAAAATGTGAAAGAGTATTCAAATTAATAAATCTTGATTGCTTTTACTTTATCTGATTTAAGTCCATGTCTTAGTTTATGAAATTAAAATAAAGCAGCTTCACTTGAAAAAAGAACTTTACCATTTTTTTATTAATTAACATTAAAAAAAACGAACTACTTATTTCTCCCCTGCAATTTATTAACTATTCCAATTTAACTATGTGTTCAAAGGTCAAATTTGTTGATTGACTGTACGCCTGAATTATTTTCTACTGTTTATAAATATAAATTTGTATGTTTTTACGCTCTGCAGGTTCGACTATTTGAGATATAAATACTAAATCAGGTCCATATATATTTTAATGAGTAAAAAAGCGTAGCTGAAATATTATTTATAAAATCTTAGTTAATAAAAAATAAGCGCAATTTTATAAGTTCAATCCCATTATAACTTCGAAAAAAATTATTGCTCATAAATGATTTTTATGCTTTTCCAAAACTTAAAAAAATGTCTGCTTTGTTATTTTAGTTTAATATTTGTTTAAATCACTGCACAAATTGGGCCATTTTTTAAAACTTAATTAAAAAATTCATTTTTTTTGCTCTAATTCCTAAAAATAATTCAATCCCCTTATTGCCTGAAATTGAAGCCATTTCATCCGTTCATTAAATATTGAATCGCATTAATTTATGTCAGATTTGAAAGTTAAAAGAGAAGCAATCTCTTAGTTTACAACATAAATAAATTGATAGAGTTTTTAAATAACCGGAACATTTCAACAAAAATTAACCTTGCTATTAAATTTTTAATAAAGCTATGATGTCACAAAATTGTCTATAAAAAAAATTCCATATTAACAAACCGAAAATATGTTAAATAACCAAAATAAAAAAAACATTAATATTTATCAATTTAACCGAATTATAGACTTAACGGAATAATATTCTGTAATCTGTTGGTAGCTGTATGATTGGCTGTAAAAGTTTCAAAAAATATATATTTTTTAATTAAAATTTTTAAGATCATTAAAAGTTATAGTATACAAATTAATATAGAAAAAAAGGGATATTTTTGACAAATGGTAGCGCAAAAGTATTGGACGATTGAAGAAATAACTTGTCTTTAAATTTAAAGAGGTGAAAAAATTACTTTTTCTGTTTCAATATTTTAGAAAACCATTGCAGTAAAACATTTAAATTTCACTTACTCTTTTATATAAAATTCCACTATAGAAATAATTTTTGAAATTGAAAAAAAACTACGAGAGGCACAATTATATCGCCCAAAATATGTATATGAAGATTTCGCTAGCTTTAAATCAAACGTTTAATCTGTAGAGAACCAACACACACCTATATACATTTTCATTGTAATTATCACCAGTGATACGAAAACATTATGAGATATGCATCGCCAGAAATACTTTTTTTAGGAAAACAAGAAGAGAATGTCCATAGCAAAAGGAAGGAAAAAATTAATAGTATTAAAACTAAATAAAGCATAACCAAAATAAACTCATAATCTCTGATAGAAAAAAAAGGACTCATATTATTTTTGCAAGTCATCAGAATTCCATGCTTTAGCACAGCACATTAGAAAAACTAATTTAAAGAGCTTAGATGGATTAGACGTAATTTTCTTAGTATCACACCAACTTTAATAAGGTCTTCATTCAACCTGCTTTTGCAAATGGAAAGAAAAAAGAAATATCCAGAAAGAAAACTTTTCTTCAGCTGCATTAGTACGTGGTGATGACTAAATAATTAATTGAAGGCTTCCATGCTTAATCTGGACAATCATGAAGGTGAACAGATATTACGCTGAATACTGAGGATTCCGAATTCTGATTAGAAAGCTTGTTCCTATGGTAACCAGTGTAATTTACTAACAGAGTCGAGAGAATCTCAAGAAAAAGAAAGTTGTCCGTCTTATCAGTTAATTAAGATGCACGATTGATAAGTAACATTTGTTATAAGTTGCATTATTTGAAGTGATAGAAATGTGTATTCAAATGAGAAATGCAGCTTTTTGATTTAAAAATAGTAATAAAAACTAGACTAGTTCCTCTTTATTTACATTTAAAATGATATTGCTTACATAAAATATATTTCCTTCAGTTCTTAATAAAATATTCAATAAAATTAACTTGGGAAAAACTAAATACACATAATAAAATTTGCTTTTGGGAGTGCAAATTCTAAATAACCATTATAACTTACAATGAAGTGTATTTTTATTGATTGCACATTAATTATCAGCATGCATTAAACATACAAAAAAGAATTCTCCAAGGTTTATAAAAAGTAAAATTAATCTCTAAAAATAAAGTAATTTCGCAAAGAGTTTTTTTTTTTACGTTCGGGCAATTGAGACATATTATTTTACATTTTAAATATTTTGAAATTTTACTAATTAGAAACATTTGTTATTTAATGAAATTTATTTATTTATTAATAATTTTATGATTTATTAAACTATAAATATTTAAATAACATTCACAAATTCCATTTTCTTTCTGAATTTTAACATCTAATTAATAATAACGTATTAATTAGATGTTATAACGTATAATATAACGTCATAAAATTAACTTCCTTCTTTTTTAAGGTTATTTTTACTGCCAAGTTATAAAGAATTTACAACATTTTGATTACAAACAATTTATTGCATTTTCAAATAACAAAAACAAATTGTTTTTAATGAACATATCACTGATATAGTATTTTTGATTTTTGATTGTTATATTTCGATACATTTAGATAATTGATATTTAAATATTTTCTAATATTTACTATTAATTATTCTATAATATTTTCTAAGATTTAAGAACCAAATAGGTAAAAATAGCAACATTAATGCATTCCGAACTGTGAATCCAAAGAAAAATAAATGTTCCATTATAATAGTATCCCTATTGTCAATGGCGTTTAATCGTAAATTTTGTACAACATTTCTATTTGAATGGGCTTTCTTTTATTGTAATAATTTATTTTTTTATCTCTTTAATAAAATTTTTCTTTCAATTGTATTCCCCCATACAATTCTATTGAATGATGAATTCAAGGCCAGACATCAATTATTAGAAATCAGAAATAATGAAAATTCAAAATTCTTATAAACACATTAGTAATTGGTTATGAGTAAATATAGTATTCTAAATTACTGCAGCCATTCACTATTCTTATTCAGCAAGCAAAATAGTTATCACATCTTCCTCGTGTTCTGGGAATCCCGAGTTCGAGTCCCCGTTAGGGCATGGTTGTTTTTCTGTGTGCTATATGTGAGATGTGTGACTGTGCCCCTCTGTAAAAAGGAGCTGTGCAAGCAAATGTGGTGTATGTGTGTAGCTAAGTCGTACTCTTGGCCCTAGTTGGCGCTACTTCAAAAATAAGAGACGCTCCTTTCGGCTTAAATCTGCTGCTGTATCAGGAGGAGGCTTGCCCATGGCAAGTGTCATAAGTAATAACAATAACACAAGCAAAATATTGATAGCTTCCAACATTTGGTAGTTAATTTCAATTGTTCTTTATCAGTAACGATCATAATCAACATAAAAATTTTAAAATAATTTTAAATAACATTATAGAATTTTAAATTGTTTCTTAATTAGCTCTACTATTTTTTCAGTTTGCTGCATCAAGTAATGTTACTTATCCTCCTAACATTCCAAGATTCTTCTCCCAAATGTTGATTGAATTTTTTCTGGGGATAAGAAATCCAAACGATGAAAATTCCAGTTCTTTTTGAAGAAGTTTCCATTTTAGAAATAATGGTCTTGGCTTTGTCTGTTTCTTTAGGATTTAAACAAATACGGAAAATTTTTAAATAATTCTTCCATTTCTTAAGTAAAGGATATATTTTTCTTTGACTTTACATCAAAGGGGTGTTGAAGATTTACATAGATAAAAAATGAATTTTCAATGCGAAATTAATTAAGAGAGATTTTTCTTTGTTCGTCACCGGTAATTGATTCATAGTTAAAATTTATAGATAAGAATAGTTGATTAAAATCTGATTTAAAATTGATTTAAAAAGTATATTGGTAAATAGAAATACGTATATTTTAATTTAAATGTTCATTTAAGTGTTATAAATTCTTTAATAAGCAATCCCTGTAATAAAGAAACTAAAATCTGAAATATTTTAGAAGACATATTTACCAATAAACGGTCGAAATAAAGAAAAACATAACATTTTGGAAATTATGTACAATGCTTCATTTGCATGTTTCAGAAGTTTCAGTTTTCTATTGACCAAAATTTGAAAGAATAGTTGAATTTCTGTGCAATAGATCAAATAGTTTAATCAATGTATAATTAATCAAAGTCTTCTTAGAAATTCTGTATATCAAAAGTTTCTAGGATATTTAAGATTCGAAAAACAGAATAAAATAATATACTATAAAAAATATAAAAAGGGAAGAAAATGAATTCACATTTATTCTAATGTAAAGTACTTCATGTTCAATCTGCAAGTCACAAATAATTCAAATAGTAATGCCAATAAACCACAAAAAAGTAGAATTTTAAAGTTTTTAATATCATTTCTTCTAAAAACAATGGAAATAATAATAATTCTCAGATTGATAACCAGTTATTTAGAACAAATATTTACTATGAATTTCCATAAATTCAAAATGAACTAAAACTGATACTTTTAAGTTGAAAGCTTATAAGATTATTTATTTTAGGAATTGTATAGTTTCAAAAGAATTGCAGTTAAGTTCCTATCGTAAAATCAGTTGTCTAATTGTAGAAAGAAATAAAAATTTAGAATTTATTGTATCTGAATCAGCAAGTCATGCTAAAGTAAAAGTTAAAATATCTGAGCGATTATAGAATATCTAACTCAAAAGGGTTAGAATAGTGAAAATTGAAATTTCGAGGAAAAAAGACGAGGATTGAGGAAAAGAAACATTATTAAGCATAATTTCGTATTAAATGATTTTCAATAACCTCCAATTTCTTAGAAATAACAGATAAAAATGTAATTTTAATCCCTAACTGTGACACCTTTTTTAAATATAATAATTCATTTTTAATGATTTATTAGTTGCAGCCATTTTCATTCTCTGCCATATTTAAAGTTTAAAAATTTTATACTCCATTCTCTGAGTGGTTTAAATAGTCCTTTCGTAGTATTACTGGGCAAAACAAATGCACAGTCGTACCAGTTTAAAAACTATATTTTTTTAATTACAATTGCTGTTAGGTTGACGTTTTAAGCACATAATATTCTGAGTATAATACGAATAAGATATGCCCCACCAAATTTGAAAATTGTTTGTTATTTTTTTAAAAAGCTTAATAATATTTTATAAAAACTTACTTGAGAAAAAATACTATTTACTATGTTTGCAATTTTTATTTTTCCAAAACGTTTCACAAACTTTATAGTTAAAAAACAATTTATTTAAATATTATCCGGTAGATTAATTTAACTCAAAAAGTAGATTTTAATTTATTCATATAAAAGTATATTTTGGATAGCATTACAAAAATATTTTGCATCCACTGATCTCTATTTTGAAAGAAAGAAAAAAAAAACTATTGGCATTTTAAAAAATCATGTAAAAGAAAATAAAATGCTTGCAACACTGTGCATTTTTTTTCTAGTGTATAAGAAACGAAGTGAATCAAATAATTTTTTCACACTCCAATGAGCTTCTTTTATGAAAATAAAGTAAAATTCTGGAAAAAATAAGCCAATTGGATAAAAAATAATAAATTGAATTAGATTTTTTAAGTTTTTCTGCAATCATTTCAGAAAATTTTGTTACATGGAATTAATAAGATTTTTTTTTAACTTTTAAAGGAAAAACAGTCTTTTGAAAAATTCGTAGATTCATTTCCATCGCTATTCACACGAAGAAAGAAATTGGCTATCTACGTACACAAGAAAACTATTAAATCTTTTATTTTTTCAAAGAAAACTTACAATAATAAAAAAAAATCAAGAGGTAAAAAAAATATTTTTTATGTTATTGAAATTTTTATTAGAATTCTGCGAAATCTAATTTCTAAGATGACTTTTTAAAAGCGATTTCATCCAGATTCTGATCATTTTATCAAATCACAATATTTTAATTGCCATATCAGATATTTTTCTTTATAGAAATTTTTTTAAAAAAAGAAGAGTATTTAGAAAAGCAGCTTTAAAAAAGTGCAAAGTCTTTTACAAATTAAATTTTGCCGTATTATAAGTCTATTATACTTATGTGTCCGATACTTTTTTAAAACAAGACAAAGACCGTTGTTATATTTCCATTAATTATATATTTATTTATATGAGTTATAACCAATTACATTTCCTCTTTAACCTTTACGTTGCGGGAACCCAAACTCGGAAAAGTTCCTTTGAATGCGGGCATTTTGTGAAGAAAGATAACAGATGCTTTCCCCCTTTTTAGTTCCTCAATTTTAAGCTCCCGTAGAATTAATTGGTCATCTGTCCTCTCCGTCTTTACCAGGTTGCTTTATTGCGGTTTTACTGCGTCTGTCCCCTAAAAATAGCTTTTTATCGCTGTTTTTTTTTCTTCTTCTGAAACATTTGTTTACTGGTAATGAAATAGTTATGAATTAAATTTTATGATATTAAATTACCTGTAAATAGGATAACTGCAGTACAGCTATTTAGCACATTAAACAAATTGTTGTCAATTTTTCAAACATATTTGTGATTAAATAAATTTTTCAAGCCTTACTGAAACTATCAATTTAATTTCTATAAAGCTTGAGCACATCATTGGGAATTTTAATTTGTTTTTCTTCTAACTTATTTATCTTTATTGAATGTAACGATTTATTTATCATGTATAAATATCGTACTTGATTTTTTAAAAATATTTTTATTTCTTTGCACAAAACACGGATAACAATCATTTGCTATTTTGTAAATTAAATGCATCTGCAAAATAGCAGTTGATTATCTGCTATTTCGTAGAATTGAATTTTTTAATATTTATGTATTGAACTCAAAAAATTAAATTCAATTTTTATTCCCAACATATTTCGATCAGTTTTTAATATAAATTACTATTAAAATTTTTTTGTTCTATTGTCGATTCTTATAATTTATAGTCATTTTTTTCTGAGAACTTCAATTACTCATAACATTATAATAATTCTGAAAAGTACACTCTATTTTCTAAACAATTTATAACCGATTTATAACAAATTTTTTTCTACATAAAAATTTATTAATTTGTAGGTAATCACCAGATTAAAGACGATTACTGTAAACAAAGTAAGATTATATATGTTTTATTCAGAATTCGATGCATAAGATTTCATTGCTGTAAAATTATATTAAGAAATAGTTATCAAAAAAAAAACTTTAAAAAATCTTTAATAAATAAAGCTAGCATTCTAAATTATCAGAATTTGTTATTAATTACAAATATTTTTGCAAGCAAATTATTTAGATTAGCTTTCAGAAAGGCTTCAAATTAAATCTAGAATTCCTGCCGTTTTTACGTAGTCACTTTATTTTGTTTCAGTACAAATATTTCTGGAAAATTTTAAATGTCTAGTAACTTTTCAATGAATTAAAATGAAGGAATAAAGATTTTAATATTTATCTTCTGATTTTGGAATGCCTAAAAAGATACTAATTATTATTTTTGATCGATTTTGAGAGCCCCTTCCAATATTTTAAAATTAGAATTATTAATTTTAATGAATGTTTAATTATAGATAATAAAAGCAGCCATTTTCATAAATCATGAAAAATAATGATGAAACTCACAGCTTGCTTAAAAATCAAAACTCACATTTATTTTTA
>JAOUZG010033366.1:0-15346 GCA_026289955.1 Argiope argentata
TTCTTTCCATAAAAAGTTTTTACGAAATTGCCTTTGTTAACCGCAACCATCTAAAATATGACATTTTGTTATGCCTTCATTATTTAAATGAATTTTTTTGACATGTTTTGGAGAACAGAAGAATATATGAATGTGCTAATTTTGAAACCTTCGTGAAAATCTTACTACATTTTTTATCTTGTTACCATCAACCGAACTTATATAAAAAAAAATTTCGAATTTACTTTTCTTCGTCGAAAATGCATATTTTCTCAGTTTTAAAATTAAGTACAGCCGTTATAATCTTATATGCGAACTATAGTAGAGCTGATATGGACTTGCCAAACTCCACCCTTCTGAAAAAACTTTACGCCGAAATTGAATTTGATAAAAATGTTCAAATCACCGATAATGTTACGATGACGGAAAATCACATCAGTGAATTTATGAGAGTTTTGTTAAAGCATGCTCTGCCTTCTGTGATAGACATCGTGGATCAGTCTTCAGTATCCAAGGAGTGTATAAAATCATTAGCAAGATATGTCTCCGATCTTGTGGATGTCAGATCCTGGGCAATGGAAAGTGAGTTATTTATTTAATTTTAAAAACTTCTTAAGCATCTAAATATAATGAATCAATTTTAAAATTTCCGAAAACTTTGGTTCTTGAAGAAGAAATCAAGCCTATCATGGTTGTAAAAATTTTCTTCTGAAATATTTCTTTTTGTCTGATGAGATATGTAAAAAAATTGTTTTTTGATTCTCTATCTTTCTGAAATTAATATTCATTTCAATTTTAATCAATGTCATTTTAATTTAGAAAGGTGAGCATTTATGTTTATACCTTTTATGCAAATCTAAATTTTTGTCTAAACTTAAGAGAATGTGGAGCATATGCTGTTCTAAATACGAAGAATCATTATTTATTTTCAAAGCCCGAGAGTTAATCAAAATATGTTAATTAAAAAATTGAGAAAACTTTTGGTGATTTTCTATTAGCTATTCTGGTAATATTATTTCACAGAAATAATTGTACTTTTTCAGACTCAACCCCCCCCCAAAAAAAATTATGGTTTCTTAGCTTTGTTAATAGCAGTTTCATTTCCTTACAACTTTACTCTTAATTTGATAATTTGTTAAAATTTAATTTGACGCAGTCTACAACAATGATATTATCGTAATAAAATTTTTAAACATTCTTTACAATAATGTCATTGTTATTGTAGTGTTTTCTATCAAACTATTCAAGCGCCTTGATTTTTTGAATTAGAAAATTAAAATTAAAAAAATGCTCTCTGTTACATTAATTTTGAAAAATAAAAGTATTTCCATAAATTGAATTTCTTTTGCAATTTTCTACCGCATTCTATAAATTTTTTAACTTGACCTCATTAATTCGTGATAGACTTATATATATATATATGTGTGTGTGTGTGTGTGTGTGTGTGTGTGTGTGTGTGTGTGTGTGTGCAGGTTGGTGACTAAAGGTAGCTCCTTTAAAATAAATTAATGCTAAAAAATTATCTTTTCATATTATAAAAGGACAAAATTATTACCTATTATTAAATCAATAAGCACGTTGAAGTCATTGTGAGTTAAAATTGGAGTAGAATATGGAACTGCAATAGAAATAAAGGATTAAATATGCTACTCTTCCTCTTAATAATTTTTAAATATTGTAAATTAAATTTTTAAAACAGATAACAGTTTAAAAGTATTTTCAGTCATAAATTATTTAGCCTAAAAGTTGCGTTTCTATGATTCAATAAATTAACTGGTGTAGAATATAGCACTGCAATAGAAATAAAGTTTAAATATTCTACTGTTCCATTTCACAATTTTAAAATATTGTGAATTAAATTTCCAAAACATATAACAGTTTAAAAATGTTTTCAGTCTTAAATTAGTTAGCAAAAAAATTACGTTTCTATGATTCAATAAATTAACTGGCGTTATAATATGGAACTGCAATATAAATAAAAGATTAAATATTCTACTCTTCCATTTCACAATTTTAAAATATAGTAAACTAAATTTCTAAAACATATAACAGTTTTTTCGATCAAGATAGAATGGAAATAAGACAACCTTTCTTTTTTATACACAATAAACTCTTGATTATGCTTGAATTTTAATGTTGCGGCAACTGAGGATAGCACAAAAATTTCTATCAAAGGATGCAAATAAGATTAAAAGGATGTTTTTTTGCAGTAGAAAATATGAGTTTATAGCTTTAATAAATGGCAGATTTTTGTACTTAAAAATTTAATAGGCTACTCTTTTGCTAACGAAAAATCGATCAATTACTCATATGTTTTTTTTATATCAGACAACTTTTTTTGTTTGTAACTGAAATTTTTTCAGCAACGTTTTGCGATTGCCAATCTCGAATAACCGAAAGATTATGCTCCACACATATTTATATATATGTGCAAATTATTGGCCCATACTGATTTATTTGTTGCATTCCTTGAATAAGATGGGACAGTTAAAATATAGCATGAAATGATAATAAGGTTTTATAATATTCCAATAGGGTGTGGTACTGTGCTGCAAGCGGTTATATTTAGTTAACAGAAATTAATCTAGTTTCATTCATTCACTACTTTTATAAAACGATTATAATTTAAAAAATTCGTTAAGGATGTTATTCATACGTATAACGTAACATGAATAATATACGTATACGTATGTTATTCATCATCATTAATTCATACGTAGCTCATTATAATTAGTCTTTCAATACGGGTGTTTATTTGAATTTAAATTTAAACAGGAAATCAGTTTAAAAATAAAAAAAAGGAAGTCTATGGTCGCAACTTTCAAGTTATCTCATGAGAAAATTATTATTTTTAAGTGATTATTTGTTTTAATTAATTTAAGTCATTAACCAGTTTAAATCGGTTTGAAAAAATTACGAGACTTCTCTCTCTCTCTCTCTCTTTCTAATGATAATTTTTTTAACTTTCATTTTCAATTTTTCTAGCTCACAAACAAAGTTTGGGAGCGTTTGGTTCGATTTTAAAATAAAAAAAAATCCGTAATTTCGAGGAAAAGTTCACTATTACTGGCAGCTATAGTATATATGGTAAAATCCAATGATCGTAATTTAGATAGATGTTAAAATTATATTCTAATATTTACAGTATTTTGAGAGACACAATTAGTAAGAATGCGCTTACAATATCATTAACGAATAAATATAAGTCGCGTTTTACAAAATTGCGATTGTTAAAATTGAAAGAGAATTCCAAAAAGAAGATAAAAAAACGATAATCTTCTAAATGTGATATTCATTATTTAAAAGTATGAAATCGTACACAAACTGGAAAATGACGCCATTTCATAGAAAGGACAAACAAAATGCAACTGATAATAAATTTAATTAAATACCTCAAACAATAATGGCAAAACAAACCTCATTAATCATGGGTCAGATGATTCGCTATCTACCAACGAAAATACGAATTTTTTTCATTAAATTTCGGAGACACCAAAACCTCCTAACCAAAACAACATCATGCTCTCACATGATATTATAAGAATTAGAGGACTATGATTCATAGATCAATATTTGAGAGATCTCCCAACATAATATCTAATAAGTTAAACCAAAGTTTTTTTAAAACATTGAATTGTAAATTTTACATTCTGTGTCCCTGCAGTTCTTCTGACTCCATCTCTTACTAACTAATTTGAGTGGTATAAAAAACAGTTGTTTGCTGTTGTAGGTGTTTCAATTTATGCAACTTATAAACATCTGTTTCCGTTTCAGTGTTTGATGCAACATCCAAATTACCTTCCGGAATATTAGAAGGTACTTTGGCGGAACTGGGTTCATATGACCAGTGTTTGGATATAGAAGTACCATTCCGAAATGAAAGCATTGAATTCCAAGGTCAGTACTGTGGGGTAGAAGTGAACCGAATCCTACCAGAATCAATAGAAAATTTCTACTATGGTAATGAGCAAAAGACACACCCTATGAGTTCTGTAAGTATAAAGAAATAGATAAAGTTTCAGTACTGAAATAGTTTTTATAGATGGTAAGATTCAATCAGCTATGAATTAGCAAAAATGAATCTTGCATACCAAATGAATACAAACAATATTTCTAGAGAAGCAGTTGGTCTCCAGAAATAACTATAACTTGTATAAGATTGTTGAAATAAAAATTTAATCCTGATAATTTCATGGAACTATGAACATAAAATTATGTCTGAATGATTTAAAACAAAGTAAGTTGAAGCAATATTTCCAGATAACCATCTAATGGAACCAAGCTCAGTGACATCACATAGTTAGCAAACCGTCAAAATTAAAATATTCTTCCGATATTTAAAAAATGAAATTTATTACATTATAGAGTAATAAGCAAATTAGAATGGAATAATGGTCCCTAAATTTTCGGAAAACAAGCAACAAATGGATAAACAAATCGGAAAGCAAGCACCTTATAGAAACTTAAAACTTAAAAGACACATACAATCAATTTTTCCCAAAATATGAGTAGAGTTTTCACCAAATGATTGTCATAAATTATATACATTAAAAATAAATTTTCCTTTCCTTTTTTTTGTTCCTTAAGAAAAATATCTTCAAGGACCAATAGAAGTATCAGAAACTTAGAAATGTATTAGATGTCATTCGTAAATTCAAATTGATATTTAAAATTAATTTGAAGGAAATAAAACAGTTCTTAGTCCTTCTATGTTCAAAAATAATATATTATTTTAAATTTTGGAGAGTATAAAATATTATTTAAGAAAGTCCATTTATGGAAAAAACTAAATTTCAACGGATTCTTATTTTAGCATTTTTTTTAAAAAATAAAATAATAATGAACTACCTTAAAATAGAAAAGTGATGGAAAAAAAACAATAGCATGAAAATAGATTTCAAGCGCAATATTTAACATTCCTCAAATATTTTTGTTCCATATTTGATAATTCTTGAATTCTGAATTATTTCGTTAATAAATGCATGCACATATGTACAAAAATTCTTATTTATTAACTAATTTTAATCAAATTCCGTTTAATTAAACCTGTATCTTTCTTTCTCAACAGATTGGAAAATTTATTGAAGACATGGGATCAGTATTCTACTATTCAAAGTTTCGTTTCGGTTTGTGTGTGCCGTCAAAGTGTTCACTGCCTGACATGCAGAGAATAGCAGTGGAAAGTATATAAAACTTTCTTTCTATGTTATTTTATTTTTCAGTCAAGTACGTTCTGGAGCGAATTCAATTGCGCATGAGCCTAAAGATACGTCTTTATAGTTTTAAAATTTATTATACATTAGTAGAACAGGCAATATACTTTTTGTTTGTGATCCTAATCCAGTATCAAAATGATTAGAGATAGATCTGAAATTGGTAAAATCTTTGAACTAATGAAGTATTTAAACTGTTAACACTTCTCAAAAAATAATGAAATTTTAAATTTTTTTTGCTCTATGTATCATCTTTAATAAAATATTTTCGACATCATCGAATAGATTTCTTTTTCTCATACTATAAAAATTGTCCGAGTTATAAAACTTTGAATTTCATAATTTTAAGCCTTAATAATAGATGCGTGGAAAAACCACCGACTGATTGATTGATCTTCGAGAGAGCCTTTCGAAGGTCTAAAATATTTTAAGAAAGCGATAATGAGCAATCCTTTTTTCAATTAACTTGTGTTTTAATTATGTATCAATTTTTTACTATGTATGACTTCTAAGATAAAAGTACATTTGAGCATGTTTCGTTATCGTTTTAGCGTTATACTTACAGTCTCAAATAATAAAAATGCAACTTTTGCGTAATTTAAAGGGTTTGCCCAAATGAAGGTATATACCTACCTGTAACTGTACAGAAATTTGTTAAGTGGACACTCTGTGTATAAAATACATACCTGACATTTTCTGAAAGAGATTTTTTGTTAGTTTCTAATTAAAACAATTTTCAAGTGTTTCAAAACAAGCATTTCAGAAGAGATGTAATATTTTTAAAAAGAAAATTAAATTTGAAAGGAAATTTTTTCGTCTTCAGATAGTTGTTAATATTAATTGTGGAATTTGGCTTTAGCTTTTTGCAATATATAAAATCTACAAAATGTAACCAACATTTAAGTTCTAATAAAATACTCATAAAATTTTATATAAATCCAGCCGAAATAAGGTTAAATTTCGTAATTAGGCTAGAAAAGGATCTTGTCTAGATGAACTGTTGTTGTGTTAACAATGTCTCATACATTATTTAGCGTTTGTTGTCTTCAAAGAAATACCTCTTTTCTACTATCGAGAAAATAGCTCTTTTGCTAGAATTTCTTTCTTTCCAGTGGAATCTTCTTTATCCATAATAATCACGAACATTGATATCGAAACTAGCCAGTGAAATTAGATTTAAAAAATACTGATCCACTGGCAAAAAAATAGAATGCTAAATGCAAAATTGAAAAAAATACTGAAAGAAGGAATTAGAAATAACCACCAACTGATCTGTAAAGTGAAAATATAATTAATGAAATTATAAAAGCTGCAAATTTCAGCTATTATGACCTTTGCTACAATCAAGCATAACAAATGTAAATAAAATATGATTATGGGCCCTCGAAATTAATTTTTATTTCATGAATAAAAATTATTCAAGAGACTGTAAGCTTTATGAGAACACTACTAATTTAAATATCTATAATTAATTCTATTATTAACAACGAACGCTCTTATTACTTTCTCATTAATGGCAATAGTCAATTATAAAGTTTCAATTTGCTTCTTTAAGCATTTTTATAGTTGCATTTACTTAAATATTTTATATAAAAAATTAATGGAGCTGAAAAATATTAGTAGAAACAGTTGATCACTTGTAAAATATATTGCAAGCAAATAAAATTATTTCCCCGATATTCGCTAACTGAAAGTTTCTTATTTCTTCCGACGGAAGTTCCATTTTTTGAGGGGCAAAATGGATTTTGAATCCCTGTACAAAAATCAGACGTAAACAAAGGAAATGTATCGCATATGCATACCAAAGATATTGCTATTTCCGTGCGCAGTTTGATGTTTTCATGCATGTGCGGAAAGGACAAAGTTAAAATCGCAATTATAAAACTCCTTTTCTTATTTTGACATGATTTTAATGAACTAAAACCTTCCCCAATAAATGCTCTGGAAATTGATTTAAAAATCTCCATGTTAACTATTTATCGAGTTTTTGTGGCTTAAACATACAGAAACTTTCAGAGCATTTCATTTTATACTATGTATAGATGAAAAAATTCTGACCAGATAATTTTTATATTAGAATTTCTTATAATAAAAAAAACCATGACTATTGTGCAAGAAGATAAATTTTGATAACATGAAATAGTATAAAGGCAGTCCTTTCTTGAAATAACTTTGGACCACAGATGAAAGTAATATGGCTGCTCACCGTCATCACTGACGGTCAATTTCATACACACACTCACATAAACAAACAGACAATTATTACATTTACTTATTTATTGAAGCTTTTAATACAGTGCAAAATACTACCTAAGTCCTTCATTTACAAATTTATTTTCAGAAAAGTACAAGAGTAAAAATAATAAAAATAATAATAAAATAGATATTGTTGCAAGTGTAATTCGCTTGTCAAAGGATTAATATTTATACGGTTTCTATATCTGCAGCTATTCAGTAATTGTAACTGAGTAAACTGATCTTAATGTTAAAAAACTAAAAGTCAGATTATTTTTTTTGCTGCTGTGATATTGGGTAATATGCAGGTAATATGCATAATTAGTAAAAATTTCAGTCTGCAATTAAACTGTGCATATTATTAATAATGGGCTTAACCTTTTATTTAACTAACATACCTTCTTAAAGAAGATGGAATATTAATAAGGATATTTTTTCCTTTTATCCCCAAGAAATTGAAAAGAATGTTTTTAGCACTCTTATTAGGCTTTTAATATCAAGAAGAAAGGAATATATGTCAAATATCGAAAGAAAAAAATATATACAATAACTCAAAGTGTAACTTAAGATAAGTTCATTTTCTTTTGTTTTCAAATATAATGTCTTTACTTTTCGTTAAATAATATGAGCCATTTTCTTAAATTTATAGTATTATATAGCAATGGTGCTTTTAAAAAATCAAAATCGTCATTATATATATAAAAAAGAATCGAATACGGACGTAAGAAAGTCTTCAACATGATTACATGACCCTTATTAAATTTTAAATCTTCTTATAAGAGCAAAAGAAATACTAAAGAAGAAATGTTTTAGATATTTATGTATAGAAAAACAAAAGAGGATTAAAGTTGATTCATGTATTGAAAAACGGCTAGTAAATATAGAAGTCACCATAAAAATAAAATAATAGTGAAGCTAACCTATGAAATTTTCCAGGTAGTTTCTTTCTTTCCTTTCACGCCTTTCTTTTTTTCTCTTTAAAAAAGAAAATCCCATGAAAAAAAAGATGTCGTGTGTCTATTATTCAAAAGATAATTCACAAACAATCGTTTTGGTTTTTAAACTATGTTTAAACAAAAGCTAGAATAAGTATTAAATCTGAAAATTTTTATTTCATCTGTTGGCTGTTCTTTTTATTTATTACTTTTGAATGTAGGTGAAAAATAATACAAAGAATAAGATATTAGAAAAAGGATATAAAAATGATAAAACAAAATAATGAATTTTAAGATGAACAGTCGCAATAATTATTGTTCTAAATTCATAAATCAATTTTCCTTAATTATAAAATGAACATAAAACTAAAATCATACTTTTATTTTCTAGACATAAAAAATGAAAATCATGGTCTTAGTTTTTTTCTTTCAAATTCTATGGCATTTCCTTAAGGATATAACTAAACTAATGTGTTTCAACAAGCATTTCACTAATCAAACTTCTATCAAATACTTTTCTGTAAACCAATGGTGGCTCATTTGATAAAGCTGCAGCATGCGTAACCATTTCAGATTCTTTTAAATAGAATTTTCTTTTTCCAATTTTTTTCTTTCCTTCAAATTTTATATATTTTTTTCTCGTGCCTCTGTTCTTTAATGATATTTCTATAATTTGGGCTTTAAAGTATTTATTAATCTCTTAATCCAATAATCGAAAATATTTGATTAAGCGAATTCGAAAATCGAAAGAGCGCAATCAAAAACGTTGTAATATGAAATGAAGTTCATTAATAGTGATAATATATATCTCAAGGGAGAATTTGCATTGATTTAATGACGGAAGAACATACGCTAAGCATTTGATGTAAGTAAAATTGCGCATTGAAGAAAGAGGATGCAAGCAATAAATCAAAATACTAGGGATTCAAAAAAAGTATCCATTCATAGTGATAATTAAGGGTGACTTGATATATATTCAAAAGCATTGTTGTGCTCGTGTTTCAATAAAAATTAAATGCAGACATACTTACTATAAAACAAAATCTTATTACATTATAAATAATATTGTCAATATTACATCCACGTATTTTCATTTAAATTCTAGTAACCTTTTTTAAAACATCAAAATTAGAAGTTCCAAAAAATATCACTGTTCCCAATTTGAATATACAAATAATTACAAAATAATATTTATAATTATTGAACTGCTCGTGCATTATTTTTAAAGGATGTATGATTTATGTCTCAACAGTGTGAAAGGGAATTTATTCAGCTTCAAAAATGAAGGTATTCTCATCATAACTGCCAGAAAATAATAGATGTCATCTGTAGTTTCTGGAATTAGATTTTGACAATAGATACCTCAAGGTGCATCAGGGAATAATCCTACTTTATAAAATGGTGTTTGCCCTAATGGGTCAGGAAATTTAAATGAATGATGGAGTTGTATTATCTTTGTATAACACAAAAAAAAATTTTAAATAAAAAAAGCAATCTCTGTAATAGCTAGTGATTTTGAAATTTAAATAACATCTGGTTATCAAGAAAATCTCTTTGGTCATAATTTACTAACAATGTTCAAATGCAATTAGAGGATGGAGGATATTTTGGCCAAAAAACGAAATGAAACAAGAACTATTTACATAAAATGGAAAAGAGATGATGATAAAGTCTCAAAAACTGTGGTCTTTTATATAATCAATAAATACGTCTTGATTTAGAGTATATTCTAATGTTCTGAACGAAAAAAAACTATTGAGTCAGGTTTTAAATAAACAAATTTAATTAAAGCAACAAAAAATGACCCAATATGCAGTAGATTAAGTATGTACTTTTACATATTCAATTTCAAATCTATTTCATTAAAAAATTTATTAAATATTGTAAATGACAAATATATAAAAAAAATTACATACAATTAACATCGATTCAGAATAAAACAAAGATTAAAATGAAATCTGCATATTTCAATTTATCATGTCAGAACATCACTTCTTGAACTGCCAAGCACCATGCGCTCGTGCAAGTTAAATTATATTTTTATTCATTTTTAATCGTTTCATTGAATGTGAGTCACTTTAGTATTGCAAACGATGAAAAAAACTTTGTCTCGCATTGATTGTTTAAAAAAATATCACATTTACTGTTTATTTCATTTCATATAACCACGTGCTCCAAATGATATTTTTTAAAGTTTTATTTGCTGTAGACATTAACTTATTTTTTTAAATCAGAGCTTTTGTGATGCAATGGCAACGCGGTATTAAAAGCTGATTTTTTGAGATGCTCGTGAAGACAGTAACCTTTTTATTTTTCGCCTACGGACTTTTGTTGACGCCAAAAACTGCATTCTAAAAGCAACATCATGTTCTGACATGATAAATAACATATGTGCAATCTCACGTTTATAAATCTCTTTCTAGTTGCCAAAACTATTAAGATGGAAGTTCTAATACTTCAATGTTATGTCAAAAAGCCAGTAGAGCTGGAAATTATTCATTTTGCTGTCTTGTATGTATAACTTGTTATCAGCCTATATCTTTTTTAAAATGCTCAGTTACATTTTAATATTTATTTAAATACTGAATATTCAAATATTTATTTAAATAATTATTAATGTTAATGGTCATCATTTTTAGTATCATTCATTATTAATTATATAATTATAATTTTTGTAAATAAATATGGTAACTTTTTAGATAAGAACCGGTAATTTATTATTTTATATTTGTATAATAATTGCACGATACAAGTCGATGATAATAATAAGTGCCTTTTAAAGAGTGTAAGCAAAAAATATTTTAATTATTAATATTAAAATAATATAATTTGAGAAAAGATAATACTTCTACTAATATAATACTTCTTTCAATAATTTAATATTTAAAATGAATATTTCTTGATTTATTTTATCATAAACATATTTTCTACTTAATTTTATCATAAATATATTTTTTTTAAAACAGTTCTTACTGAATAGTTATATCAGTACAATAATTTGTGTATTTTCTTTATTATTTTCAGTTGCGTCGTAGGAGTTTTATTAGCTCTTTGCGTTCTGGGATCTTGCATTGAATATTATTCCACAAAAAAATATTCAACAAAAAAGAAAAAGGGTAAGGATGTTTTCATTTATTGTTAAAATTAATTACAGTTTTAAAAATACGTATCATTGAAAGATCAGTATCACTGAAGTATCAGTAAATCAGTATCATATCATATCAGCAAATCAGTATTATTGAAAGATAAATCTTTGCACTTTAATATATTGTAAAAATTATTTTTAATCGAAAATTCTTCCAAAAGTTACAAACAAAAAAATTGATTTAATTACTAAGTAATCAAAACCTAAATAAAAAGGTTCAAAAGTGCATATTCTAATCTTACAAAAAATGTCTGAAACAAATGTGGCATTTCTAAATGCAATAACCATTTTTTTAGTTCAACAACAAATTAGCTGGAAATGGTTTACGTACATTTGATGTTATCAGAAATATCATGTAAATAATAACTGGCATACAGAGAAGCACTGAAATTTAATTTCATTTTTTTATCAATTCGTTTGCCGGAGTTCTGGCATAGAGGAGGCGCGTCTTTCTCGTGATCCGGGCGTACCGGGTTCGAGTCCCTGTTAGGGCATGGTTATTCTGTGCTCTATCTGTGAGGCGTGAGAATGTGCCCCCCCCTTTGAAAAAGGGCTGTGCAAGCGAATGTGGTAAAAGTGTGTCATTTTTATATGCACTAGAAGTCATACTTCTGCCCTCGGGTGGTCAGGGGTCTATACCCTCAGAATCTAGTGCACCCCATTGTAAAAAACGGGCACAAGATCATCATTAATTTATTTTCTTCATTTTATAAATGATAAAAATTTATACTTCATATAATTAAAATAATCCATCCTAATTCGAAAAAAAGAATTGCCGAAACGTGAATTCTGTTAAAGATAATTTAGAATTATAAAAACAACACGTAGTATGAAACAAATAGGAAAAAAATATTATTACCCACCTCTTCCTATTCATTTTTATTCACCATACAATTTCCACCTCTACCTTGATTTTCAACTATTGTTAAAATCCTTTTAGTATTCACGAATTGTCGTGCCGTTCAACTGATGTCATTGACATCTTTTAATAAGATATCAACATTCAAAATATTACCAGATAACTAATTCTTTAGGAATGCATAGTTTATTGCTTTTCCTCCCAATATTTTTAGTTACAAAAATGTTACTACAACGGATGCGTTAAGAATGTGAATACTTATTAATCTATAGAAATGATATTCACACACGATGAAATAATAAAATTAATTTAATTCGTTCGTCACATGAGGAATTTGTGCATGTTAAAATTTTAAAAAATAGTTTCATTTTTATTAAATGCATTTTTTTTAATTTTATGTACCCAAAATTCGAGCCTTGCTTAAATTTTGAAAGCAATCTTGAATATGCTGATTATTACCTTCTCTTATACAGCCCTATGCGGGGATAACACTTTTATTTGGGTGTTTACGAGAAAAATTCAGGAAGGCCATTCTTGTTGGTTTTCTAAGAAAAAAAATGAACAAAGTTTCCTTGTCACCAAAGAAAAGAAAGGAAGAAAGGAAGATTAAAAAAGAAGAATGCTGTTTCAGTGTCCTTATTTCTGACACATGGATTTACATTATTTCTTATTCATGGAATGGATTTCTTCTTAACCCTAACACATTTTGTAACAAACGTATATTAATTCTTTAGTAGCTATTAGTAATGAAGTTGAAAACAAACATTAAATCCCAGGAAGCTCATGCTTTATAAAAACTGCTTGGTAAATGACTTTAGAGGAAAAAACTTATAATAGCAATTTCAACAAAAACAAAACTGCCATAAAATTATGAGATTCCCTTTGTATTATCAAAATTCTCATTCTTTCTAAGAATAGTCATTTACTTGTAAGTACTGAAACATAATAATTCATTTTCAGATGTATAATGTGACTTTTTCAATCTAGCAATTGTTCATAAAATAAATAATCCATAAACAAGTCGATCTTTATATTTTTAGTAGAATTCAGTATCTACTTTTAAAAAGCTATTTTTGATAAGATATTTCAGATATTCAACTTAATTTTTTTGATGACTTCTACAACGTAGATTTTTAGTGTAGTTCCAAAGTTAATTTTTGAACCGTTAGCAAAATAATAAGCATGTTACCGAGAAAGACCAAAGTCTGCAGAATGTCGACTTTCACCGGTGAATGTCAACAAACACATAGTCGCTTGGTGCATGTCCGAAATATTTGCTAAATACCCTTACTTCTGACTTACACAGGCGAATGCCGACATGCACCATGCACTAATGGTGTTGAGCATGTCCGATATTCAGTCGCGATAAATTTTTCGCCTCTCTTTCTGAAAGGAATGATTAAGAACTTAAAACCCACAGTGCATTCAAAATGATGCTTATTTTGTAATCAACTAATAATTCATTTAAATTATTTAAAAAATTTAATTTTAAATTAAATAATTAACTTTAATTAAACTTAATAAAATAATAATTCTTTTAATAATTTATTTTAAAATTGATAATTCTTTTAAATTATTTGATGATTCCGAAGAATGATCAAATAATTTATTTTGAATAGCATTTATATCAGTTTGTTTCCTCAATTCAATTGCTAATAAGTAAATTAAGTATGCAGGTATCCTTGTGGTTTCAGTCCAATATTAATTCAGTATTATGAAATTTTTATCATAAAAATTGATTACAAAATAAGCATTATTTTGAATGCACTATGTGTTTCTTAATCCTTTCTTTCAGAGAGAGGCGAAATTTTTTTTAATAATTAACATTTTTTAATTAATTTCAAAATTTCAGACAGAACAAACGATTTGGCGGGAAACAGCCAGTCGCCTCTTCGTTGGCTCCTCCCTTTTCGACATCCACAAAAGCATATTTGTGATTGTCGACATACACCGGTGAGGGTCCGAATATTCGATCTTTCACCAACGTGTTTGTTGACATTCACCGGTGAAAGTCGACATTCCCCGATTTCGGTTTTTCTCGGTAACAGGCATACATTCAAAATTCTCTAAATGACGAAAAGAATTATTTACATTTGAAATTGTCTATGAAAATTAATACATTATTTTAAAAAAAAACTGCATAATGTACCTTTTTACACGTTCATTGATCCAGATCGACAAAATAATCTTTACATAGCAAAAATTAAAACAAAAACTGAACTTTTCTACGACTAAATCTTGCCGAAGTATGAAGTTTTATAAATCAAATTTTTCAACAATTTTAGACATATTTGGTGTTTTTCTAAAGGATAATTATCTAGCAATACGAAGTTTTGTCTAAAACAATGAAATTCAAGGCTTAATAACTCGGCCAATTTTGATTGCAGAATAGGAATGTTTTTTACATATTTTTCGCAAGTCCAGAATATTTTTCTGCATAGGACCGGTTAAGTCAGAATTCGAGAACAAAAAATAATCATATTTTATAAAAATTTAGTCTCTACGATTTCAGATTGTGTTATAATCGTTGATTTTTATGAAAAAAATGGTGAAAATTGAATGGTTAAAATAAATTTTAAAAAGAAAAAAACTTTTATTCTGTGTATGCTCCGAGTGATTTTTGGAAAGTATAAGAAAAAGGATTTGCGAATGTAAATTTTTCAGAAAATAAATTCAGGCTTGATAATTCATACAAAATGTTAGTCTCAAAATTATTTTTTACCGATTTTTTAATTTACCATTATAAAAACATTGGAAATAGGAGAGGAATACTTATAAAATAAGCTATTTTCATTCGGTTCTCGAATTCTGATAAGTAGAAAATTATTTATAGACATTTTTAATGGTTTTGTTTTTTACTAAATCTTCATCTCTTTTTCAACATTTGACTCTATTTATTTCCTTCCTTATACTAAACTCTTAAATTAAATTTAAACACACACACACACACACACACACACACACACACACACACACACAG
>JAOUZG010033370.1:0-30388 GCA_026289955.1 Argiope argentata
TATATATATATATGACTGTTCTACATGAATTTTTGGCTGAAATTTAGGCAATTCTTTGTTGTGATAAAATTAAAACTGTTTTCATTGCTACATCAGATTTTTAATCAAAGAAAAAAATATTATTTAATATATATTTTTAATTAAGTGAGAAATATTTTGCTGATAATTGTAGTAGAACGTATGAGGAATAAGGGAACATAAGATTCAAACAGTTATTTCCCATCACGACACTTAACACAATTTGTTAAAGAAAGCATTTTTGATAGTTTATTAAAAATTGTAAAAATGGATAGTGCTAAACATTTTTATTACTGAAAACATTTCTTCTCAATTCTTTGTTGATAAATTTAATTTTGTCCTTTTTTTGTATCTTTAATTGATTTTCACAATTGCATTTGAAATTATCAATTTTTTCAGGATATCACAAATCTCAATTTAAATTTTTCTCTTATTTTCCCCAGCGTTTTTTCAAGTGATAGACTGTGAATTTACTTGGACTATGGAATCTAAATAATATGCCGGTTCTTGAAATTACGCTGAAAACAAGCGAGAATAATGTGACCATTTTCTTGAATTTCCAACGATGGATCCTATTTCCATTAAGAATGTTTGCCAATGAAATATCATTAAGAAAATGACAAATCTTATGACGAATAAATGGAAGTACATGAAATGTATGGAATATGTGGAATGCATTATTCAATAAAAATGCATGTTTGTATATATACTAAGTGAAACATCAAAATAAATAAAATACCATAATTATTCTGATTATTTAGGTGAACTATGCATTTTGAGCACAAATATAAATCCCTTAACGTTATACCAAATTCCGTTTTTAATCTTTAATTAGTTTAAAAATACACAATAAATTCTCACACAGCTGTTTTTAAACATTTGTACTAAAAATAATTTATTACATCTATCATTTAACTTATTTTTCTTTGTTACACTGTTTGATAACAGAATCGATCAGGGAATAAAAAAATAACCAAAAATACCTCAATGCGTTATTTAGTTTTGCGATTTTATGAATGCATTTTTAAAAGAAAGAAAGAAACAGTAAATAATCCTTTGTCTGTTGTAATTATTGATTAAATGGGGGGTTTTTTGCAGTCAATTTATGATTCTAGCGTTTGACCGCAGAAAATTTTATATTATATTAATATCTTGGTTATGAGATTAATAAAGATATATTACTAATAACTAAGTTTCATTGGAATCCGCTTCTTTATCACCTTCACAATTAGAAAGATAATGGAGCAAATTATATATAGTTGTATTCATGAGGTAATGAAATAGCGGTTTTAGTTTCGAAGCTAATAAGGATTTCCTCTACTTGTAAGGTCATATCCTTACGGATATGCTGCTTTCTTCAAAGATTATATTGTGTGTCGGGAAGAAAAATGGATGATGGGCATGTGGTGAAATCTAGTTTAAAAACAATGTTAATGTGTCTCCTATGTAAGTATGGAAAATTGCCTCTGTTGTTTCGCTTTCTATAAAATTGGTTGATAGTTAAATTATTCACATTGTATGTGATGCAGATGCAACGATGATCATTTGACAATTGAAAGTTGATTTCTAGCAATTTAATTTGACTTCTTAATTTCAATTCATATACAAATGCTTGTGTTATTTTGGTATATTTAGATAGAAACATATTTTTAAATTGTCTATAAATCACTGAAATGTCAGTGATATACGGATTCAGATAACAGAATGTGTATTTTAGCACTTATCCTACGATATATAGAAAGTATAATTGATATAGAACTACAATTGCTTAATTGTAAAGACCATAAACTGAATTTCATATATTTAAGCTATTGAATTTTCAGTTACCATCGCTTCCATGCTTAAGGAACGACATAATTTAAATCTCATCAAAGTTTTAATTCCAAATTTGATACATATTTACCATTTAGAAGTTAAATCGCATGTATGCACTATTCTTCATTTTGTAGTTATCTCGCAGAAATCCATAAATTTAGAATATTGCCCAATTTTGGGTCAAAATGCTTTTGAAAAATCTTGTAGAGAGAAACAAAACGACATGTTAAAAAAAAAGTGGGCTTTTCGGTTTCAAACATTTCTGAGACGTGGAGATTGTGAAAATCTTGATTTTGAATGTTTTTATGGTTATTATGTTTTCTCTTTGTATATATTCCATACACGAAAGAGTAAAACCTATTAAATTTCAGTTCATACACTATACATATTTTTGTTGTTATCATCTTAGCTTTAGGTACCTTTATACAGGAAGGATTCGTCCGAAATGAGTTAGAAATATATAAATTTAGCACATAGACCATCATTTGTCGGGATCAAAATGTTTTCGTTAAATCTTGTTCTCACAGAGAGATAGACTTAGAGACATGTTACCAAAAATGGGATTCCCGGACTCAAACATGTTTGAAGCATGGATATTGCCCAAAATCTTGTTTCTTAATGTTTTAATGATTATGAAAATTTCTCTTTGCACATATTTCATATACGAAGGAGTAAAAATTGTTAAATTTCAGTTATCTTATTATAAACTATAATTTTCGCATGAATTGAAGAATTAATTATTTCAGTTCCAAACGCTTTCAGTTACATTGAACAGAGATTATGTGTTTTAATGGGGCCATTAATAAAACTATGATAAATTCAGTTAAGTACCTTTCAGATAGAGCAAACTCTTAAAATGGTGAAGACGCAATTGAAGAAGTTCAAAGGAACCATTAGTGGTCGTATTTTAACATGGATTTCGTAATTTATCTCGGAGGAAAATAGAACGAATCCTATTTGTCTCCCCCCCCAACTATGTCTAGAGTTGTTAATTTATTCCCTCCACAAAATAGAATACGTAAATTATTAGACTTCAGATACATTACTAGCGATTTTAATGCTCCACTTTTATTCAATTAGCTACATATAAATACCCAAATAATAATTTTTAAATAACAACTTATATTGATGCCAGCTTATGTAAAAATTCAGTTCCATCAATGCAGAAAATCTTTATTTTATAGGTACAGAAGTTATAAGAATTTTAAAGTCAATGATTTGTGATTTCTACAAATATATTCTTTAAAAGATTTGCCTTGAAATTTAAAATTCAAAGACTGACACATACACAATTTCAATTTCGTCATTTTGAATAGTATGCAATTAATTCGATAACATTAAATATTCAATGATTGTTGTAAATATCACATGTTTAATTTTTTTAGAAGTCGCATTATATCTTATAAATACGTAAATAATGTTTTTATTATAAAACAGAATTAACGATATTTAATTACAAAAGGATAATTTTTTTTATCTAGTATTATTGCCAAATTTTCTGAATTTTTTTAAAAAAATAATAATGGATAAAAAAGGCAAAGAACTAAATATCACTGACATTAATACTACGAAAAAATTTTGTGTGGTGGAAAATAAAAATATAATCAAATAATTATTTAGGATAACTAAGTATACTTTGAAAATATGTATCAACAGTGTTTTTTAATGATACGTAGATATATTATTCATTTGCATAAAATAATTAGAATAAGTTTTAACGCTAACGTTAAGTGTAGTACAAGATATTAAAAAAAATCTTTCAGAATGCATTGCATTCAGTAACATTCAGAATCTCCCAAAAGGCCAGAATTAGTTGTTTGTTAAATAAAAATGTTTCTCTGCAAACAGAATAAAAAGTAAAATATTTCTTATCATAGAATTTGGTAAAAATACGTTTATGTTGCATTGACTTAGAAAAATATTTTGTCTATGGAGTGCAATACGCTCAGTTCAGAGATTTGTACTTTTTCTCCTACTTTAATGTAATGTTTTTTTTAATTATAGATATTTTGAGTTTAAATATAATTTTGTGGAAATTAGTTTATATAAGAATCGTTAAGAAAACTAAGTTTGTTGAAATAAGTAGATATGGACGTATCTATTAAAATGCTTTTCTGCTTGAGATGTCTTTAGATATTCACATCTGGCATTTTGACAAAAGAATTAATTGTCTTCCTTTATCTATTTCATAATCCAAAAAAAATAACAAAAATAGATAAAAGGTAGAAGTTTATGAATTGGACATTGAAATCAGCCTGATTAAGTCCAATACAAACTTTAAGAATTAGGAAATATTGTCATGGATACATAATGTATCTTACAAATATCCAAAGGATCTAAATCATTATAATACTTAATATATTCAGTTTTATATAAAAAAACTATTTCATGAAAGAGTTTAATTGTTATAATTATATCAATGGAATTTTTGCATTGGCATTAGGCTATTTAGCGATAAAGTAATTTAAAATATGAAATGATGAATCCTTGTTTTAGTGATTGCATTTTTAAATTTAAAAATAGAGTTTGTTTTTATAGTTTTTGCTCTAAATGAGTTAAGGAATTCTTATAAATAAATAAAACATATCTGAGAAATTATAGATTATATATTTGTTTACGCATGTGCAGTTATATAAGATAGTTCAGTAAAATTTAATCACATTTCAAATAAAATTTGATAAATCATGTTAAACACTAAAAAATATAATGTTTATTGATTATTAAAATATATTGACCAAACTAGCATCACATTCGCTGATAGCTTTGAACCATGAAAGAAAATTCAAAGTAATTTTTTAATTAATTAATACGAAATGTCATCCAAAATGTCACTAATTTATATTATTACATATATTTCAAAAGCCTAATCCAATAACTATTTTATTTAACGGATAATAATTTAGGTGCCTTAGAATACAATTTTTGCTTAAGAAATATCTCGCAACAATAAAGTTGGAAACCTGAATAACTTTTAAGTTTTGTCAACTTCACTAGCCGGCAAAGATAGCATTCAAACATATTCGAAAAATGAACTATAATAAAACTTCTAAAATGTGTAGATTCTTAAAGGAAGTGGTAAATCTCAACATTCACTGAAGGAATGAGTGCCTGTTTAAAAAACCATAGTTGGGATTTAAATTATAATTAACGTAGTGATAAAAAGATGAAAAACATTTTTAAACGTTTACTGCTATTTTAACAGCATCGTAAACACTGCCTGCATCAAATCATAAAACTTTATGAACTCTGACCAAATGTCTGCAATAACTCAAAAAGGTGATTAATATAGTTAAAATAATTTTTCAATCTGTTTGATTATACATGAGTCTGTTTCTGTTGTGTATGCAGTGGTTGTGGGGTTTTATATTTAAAAGAATAAGACTCATTGAAAGATCACGATGTTTTGGTTATAAGCTAATTTTTAAAATTCTAAGCTGCAGGATAAAATTAACTATCTTTCTTTCCTTTCTTAAATATATATTACTATTTTTCTCGACTTATTTAAGGAAATTTAAAATAACATTGAGTTTTTTATACATGTTATATTTTAGAAAAATACATAAATAAAAAATCGTGAAACATACTGTGAGTCAAAATTAAGATAATGTCAGAGCATGATGTTATTCTTGGAATGAGGTTTTTGGCGTCAACAAAAATCCGTAAACGTAAAATAAAATGTTTAGTATCTCAAAAAATCTCAAAAAAATCAGCTTTTAAAAATGCATTGCCATTGCATTTACAAAAGCTCTTATTTAAATAATTAAGTTGATGACTACCGCAAATAAAACCTTGAAAAATGTCATTTTGAGCCTCTGATTATATAAAATGAAACAAATAGAAAAAGTGGCATTTTTTTAACAATAAATGCGATGCAAAGTTTCTTGGATCGTTTGCAATACTAAAGGGACTCATTGAATGAAACAATTAAAATGAACCAAAATATAATTTAAATCGCATGGGCATGTGGTGCTCGGCCGTTCAAGAAACGATGTTCTGACATGATACAATGCAATATGCATGGCAGATTTCATTTTAATCTCTTTTTTTAGATTTACTTTTTCGATAGTTTCTTAATTTTTTGGAAAAGGATTTGTCATATGAGGGAAAAAGTGTTTATTCCTTCAATCTAATGGTTGCAATTGTATAATTCATATTTGTACGAAAAAGAGAGTAAATAACACTAAATAATACAGTGACAAATGTGTTATTTTTTGCCTTTCGTTGATCTTTCCAATAATTTTGTCATGCATAAAAGATAATAGAATATTTCCAATAATTTTGTCATGCATAAAAGATAATAGAATATTTCCAATAATTTAGTCATGCATAAGAGAGAGACTTCTGAAATCCGGAGGCAGGATACGTTTCAGTCTTTGTAATTTCCTATTTTCAAGGATATGCCATCTTCTCCTAATTCTTCGTATCTCGAAAGGGCATACTAGTCACACATGTTGTAATTAATGGGCAGGTGGTAAGATATCAGCATCGGAACCGAAGACTGCAGGCTCGTTACCCGATTCCACTGAAGACCCGTTTTATAATAGTATCTGGCACTCGTTAAATCCGTTGAAGAGGAATATCCGTCCGTTGGTAGGGTATAGAAGTTTGGAGTTTGTGCCTTCCTCATCATCCTATTAAGATTCAAAATTGCAAGGTTTAGTCCACAAAAAATCCTAACATTGCATTAAAACGGTACGTTAATATGGCTAAACTTTAAAAAGCTAAACTAATAGAATATGAGATTAAAAATGATTGAATAATAAGTTTGACGAGTTTTTTTTTCCGTCCAAAAGCTAGTATATGAGTGAAATTGTTTAAATAGGTATTCAAGTAAATGAGACCGAGTATGTCATTCTAGATTAAATTTACATGGGAATTAGGTTCAGAATCTTGAAATAAAACTGCAGTCTTAAATAAACCTTTACTATAATAATGACATAACAAATTTGATATTTATTCTGAGCTGCCGTTCATTGACATAAATAATAGAATCATTATTTGCTTAACGACACCGAAGGCAGTTTGGGTATACCGGCTAAAATCATAATTTTCAAGCTTAGAAAGCCATTATTATATTACTGTTAACAGCAACAGGTGAATCCTGCCCAAATTTTGCATTAAAAAATAATTTACCTAAAAAAATATTTTATCTTCCTTGAAGAACCTTTTCATTTTTAATTAAATATGTCAATGAAAAGAGATACATAATTAGAAGAAATTTTCGATTCTACATCTCTAATATATAAAAATTATGTATGTTAGAAAATATTTTTTTATTCCCTTACGTTAAAGTTCTTACTAAAAATTTCTTTTCAATTGCACTTGTATATTAATAAGTTAGCAATTAGTTTGCAAAAATTACTAAACGAGCATCATTTCAAAAAAAATTGCTGAATGGAATCGACATTATTAAGTTTAATAATCATTTCCGTTATAATAATAGCTTATAATTATCAATTTCCTATCAAAAACTCACACAGTTTCAATGAACTGAAAATAAAATTTAATTAATTGAAACAAATGGTAAATAAATATACATTTCAGTATAATTACATAAGCCAGTATTTATAAACATAGCCTCAAAATTATAACTTTCGACGTGAAGAACAATAAACTTTGGTTGTGATTTCGTAATATTCTTTACCAATAGATTATGCTGGGTTTAATATGAAGTAAAAATTTTTAAAGGGCGTTTTATATAATTTCATGAAAGAATATGAATCATCTATTTTTCAAAACTATTTTCTCTCCTTTAATTTTAGTTTGAAATTAATCATTATTTAATGTATAAAGACATGAAATCACGCTATTTTTCTTTCAGAAACAATATAAGTGTTGCCCTGAGTATGAAATCGAAATTTAATTGAAGAAAATGCTTGATAATAAAGTTTTGAAAAATGTGAAAATGTGGCGTTTTATTAAAAATATAGATTTTGCAAAATTTCACTAATAATCAAACACAGGAAAATCAAATATAGAGCAAAAAATTATTTTTTCATAATCATGAAAGATGTAAAAATACATACACATACATGCTTACTTCTTGTCTTATTCTTTATTCTTTTCCTACTTATTTTTTTAACAATGAAGAATAAATTCCAATTACCTTTATCATATTTTGAAAAAAATACATATTTTAATACATTTGATAAAATTAAACATAAATATCCAGTTGCGTACAATGTATTTTGTTCAAAAATATTTTTATAACTTCCGAATTGATTTTCCTATTCATAGTCCTGGATTTCCGAAACGGGAAAAAAATGGAAAATTTAAGAATGCTTTTTCTGAAAGGTTCCCATAAATGGATCAATGGAAAAAGCCTGAAAAATTCCTAATGATTAAGGATAAAAATATCTCCTCCACACAATTTTCATATAAGCTCCCTAGAATAGAATCAAAGATAAAAGGAAGTCCATCCCCTGAAAGCTGTCTCTTGATTTTTATCCAGAACTTTTCTTTCCTCTTTTGCATCGCATCTTTTTCCAATTCAGGAATGTATTAAAGAAGTTGGGTGCGCTGTTTTCCCATTTTTTTTTCTTCAGGAGAAAAACGACTCTGCCCCGTCAAAACAAATTCCGCAATTCGGGATCGCCAACTCTGCAGTTTTCCGAATGAAATAACTCCTACCGCTGTAAAGTTCCATTTTCCGTTGAAGCATATAGCAGAATATATTTCCTAGGGGAAGGGAAGTATTGTTTATTAAAAAATCGAATGAACCTGACGAGATTAAATCTCTTTATTTTATTCTTTATTAATTGTTTATAACTTTAGTAGTACCTTGTTAATAGTGCAGCATAAATATGTAGTATAAAGAAAAATTCACTCGTGAATATCTTCTCATATAAACATGAAACTGAATCTGCTTGGTTGAGATTTTTTTAATAGGCAAACAATTTTTAACAATTTTTAATTTGAAATAGAATTTAAGTATAGATTTCAAACATTTTTTTATTTTTTTAAATAAAAATTTTAAACAATTTTTAATCTTTTAAAATATAAGCATGAAACTGAATTTGCTTGGTAAAGATTTTTTTAGTAATAAGGCAATTCTTATGCACCACAAAGTACAGCACAAATCTTACAGAAATAAGTAGAAACAACTGGATTAAGCTTAATCAGCATTTGAGATACATAAAAGAACTCTAACATGTTAAGTGTTTTTTACATAAAAAATCGTATTTAAATTAATAATAAAATATAATTTAATAGACCAAATAAACAGAAAAGTAATACAATATCGCACTTATGTTTTAGCACAAAAGTCCTTAATTTGTATATACAAACTATCAGAATTTTAATTTTCAGAGTTGAAATATTCACATTTTATGCTATCTTTGTAGTAACTATGCAATATTCTTTTTGTAATAATTTTGCCATTTTAAACAGATAAGAAGAAAAATGAATATAAACTTTTTTTATAAATGTAATTACATTAGAGGGGCTAAACGAATCTGTCTATGTATATAATTTTTTTATCTGCTGTTTAAACTAAGAGTTGCAATCAATCAATTTTATTTATTAACGTATAGAATCAGTATCTTTTTCAAAATTCTCCAACAGATGTCGCCATAAATCAGGAATCAAAATTTAATAAAATAACTGATTAATAATACATTGTAATAATTTCTACAAAATTCTGCAACTTCAAATCCTCACAATATAGCAAAAAAATTATTTGCAATGATTTAGGTATTTAAGAAAATTAAGGGTTTCTGTTTAATAAAAGTTACCCGATTTTTGTTTAGTAAAAATGATATGATTTTTTTTAAAAAAAGTAAATAATTAACTACGCACATTAATATATAAATAATATTGAAGTTAACAAAAAAAATGCTTTAATTACCTCTACGCACAATGATTCCCACAATGATTCGACTAATAGTTTATACAGCATCATGCAATATTCTTTAATATTGTTACTTTTTAAAAATTTTGATAAGATTTTTTGTTGTTTCATTTATATATTGTTAATGAATCTAGATTGAAAATGTATAATAACAAGATAAATTTTATTTTCAATTAAAATGATTAAAATATTAAGAAATTTAAAGGGTTTTAAGCAGAAGATTTAAATAACAAGAAATCGTAATGATAAAGTAAATTTATTTATTAAACACAAAAAAAAGAAATATTCCAAGAATAAAAAATATTTTCACAAATACAAACATTTAAGATGCAGTTCCAATAAATTATATAGTTAAGAAAAAAACAGGCAAATTATTTTGATAAGAAGTACTTTTTTAATTAAGAAAGAAATCTTTTCATTATATAATGTAATTCTAATGATACAATTTCATCTTCTGACAAAAGCAGAAGAAAAAAAGAGGTATAGTGAATAAAATATTACTGTCATTATAATGAATCCCCAAAACGCGCAAGAAACAGACAAAAACGTGTAAATCTTCCGAATTGTATTAAAACTCCTATGACAAATTTTAATATGGAAACCCTGATGGGATTTTAAATGGAATTTTTAAGACCATTTCTCAAAAACATTGACTCAGGCTTACAAAATTTTAACGTATATATGAAATGTAATTTTAATTTTATTTCATTCTTTTAATTTATTTTTCCTATACTTCTTTGATTCATTGTATTTTGTTTCTCTTTTGTCCATATTGTTTAATTAATAGCGTTTGGTTATACATTAAATGGATAAACAAAACAATACATTTACAATGATTAAGCGAATATTAATTAAACAAACCATCTATTATCGAAAAACTAATGAAGATGATAATCCTTCATTTCTCTTTTCCAGATTCAATAATGTGTTAAATGTAATTAAAAAAATAATGGTAGAATTTGCTTTTGTGATTGGTCAAAGTAAAGCATAGTTTCACTCCCTCCCATTTCCAAATATTATTGTAATTTTTTTTTCGAATACTCACCCAGAAAAAATAGGGGGTTTTTTTGTATAAAAAATGTAAACAACAGATTGTATTCGTATTTCTTGAATTGTGGCTTATTCATGGAATAAGAGCAAATAAAAAATTGTCGTTGAAGAAGCAAGAAAAGAAACTAATTGATGATGCGCATAATTAAGTTTTTATTTTATTGAGAATAGGAAAATGAAGTAAAAATAAATATCATAGTAAGCATTAAGAAACATCAGAATGTAACTCTGGTATAGTATTCTTCAATGTTTTATCTTCAAAATTTTCTAAATAAATATAAAGTTATTTTTATTAGCAAATATATATATGGATAGTTTATTTTAAGTCACCATTATTTCTACAATCATGTATTATTGTAGAAATAATGAACTATGGCAGAAAGTAAGCAAAAAAAAAACTACTTCTTATCATTTTTATAAAGAACTCATCAGAATTATTGTTAGTATTACTTCACTAACTTCACCCTTTTCTTAAACTACTTTTCGTTTCCTATTATAATATTTTTGTATTACTTACATTTTAGAATGTATTAATGTATTTAGAATGCGCACAATAATAACACAATATTAACTTTTACTGTAAATCTAACATTTTCACTGAATGCATGATTTAAGCATTGTCTAGTTTGGCGATTAATTCCTGTATGCGGTTATTAGTACCGGAAAATCAAATTTGTACTTTAAACAGGTTTTTCTCAATCAATTGAAACAAAGATTTGACACAAATCTACAACCGTGATCACAAAATCCTACACTTAATTTGATAAATAAAAATTACTGCGTATTTGAATTAACGCTTTAATATGTTTCGAAAAGTGCCTGACAGTTTACCCGTTTTTGATTTAGACTCAGACTTTAACAAGTGTCTACCTTATAAATGTTCTTGTTAATAATAATGGCATTTGCCATGGACAAGTTCACAGAGAAATCAGTGGGTTTAAGTCAAAATAAGCGTCGCTTGTTTCAAGTAGCGCCAACTAGGGCAAAGAGTATGACTTTCGTTACTCACTCATCACATTCGCTTGCACATTCCTTTTTTACAGAAGGGCACATTCACAAGCCTCACAGATAGAACACAGAACAACCATGCCCTAACCGGGACTCGAACCCGGGACTCCCAGAACAGGAGGAAGACGCGCTACTTCTGTGCCAGGACGCCGGTACTATAAGCGTTAAATCTGTATATTGAATCTTATTAATTTAGCTCATTTAATTATGTAGTTTTCATGTTATGTCCAAACAGCTGGACAGATGGACTTCTTTAAAATAGAGGTTATTCAAAATTTAACATAAATTATCAAATTTCGAGTATATAAAACATGGTAAATTTGGTAAACTTAGTGCATTTATGCCAATCCTAGTTCAAAGCAATTTTGAGTTGTATTTGGATAGACAGACCGATAAACATTTTTCCATAAATACGCTTTTTTTTTTCTCTCTTAACTCAATGAAGTCAGAAAAAGGCATAAAAAAGTAAAAATAGACAAAGCAAATTAAAATTACTAAAAAGTAAAAAAAAATTAAATAGGAAGAAAAACCTAAAAAAGTCATTATTTTATTAAAAGTTTCAAAAGTATTATACTAAGAGCATGGTGTATTAAATTTTGATCGCAAATCCCACTAAAGGAGATTATTAATGGATCCTCTCAATTTTCTCTTTCTGCAAACTAAAAGAAAATGCTTATCATCGACTTCTGCATCTCTACAATGTCCCTTCTCACTTCATCCAAAGAAGATGGTCTAACTCTTTAAACATTATAACTGAAAGGTGAGTTTTCGAGAATACAAATATGAAGCTCTTTAAAGGTGACTTTTTCCTTGCCCAGGTTTTTAATACATATTGCATTTTCAAACAGTATCAGAAAAGACGCTTTGAAAAGAAAAGGCGTACTAGTATATCAGAACTTATGATTTTGTATTATGATTTTATTACTTCAGGTACTAGAGTACTCCTGGTGAATAATATGCGACAGATATACTATTTTAACTAAAGAGAAATTTGAATTTTTCTTATCCTTTTTTTTAATCCTTTTAACTCCCTTTTAAGTTAACTTTCTTTCTTTTCTAAAACTATTCAACTATTTATTTAAACACAAAGTGAAAGTTAACAGTAGTAGCGTCCATTTCAGCCAAAAAGCTGGATGTATGCGATCCTGAGCCGTTGAATTTGTTTTGACGGAGCAGAAACGCTTCTTTCAGAAAAAAGTAATAGAATAACAGCTCATCTCTCTACATTAATACTTTCACTGAAAAAGAATCGAAAAGTAGTTGTGAATTGAGACTAGAGATTTTTTCTTTGGATTGACTTTTTTTTTATCTTTGATTCAAAGTGATTTAAAGAATGCTCATGTGAAATTTGATCAGAAGAAAATATTTTTATATTTAAATCATTGAGGATTTTCCAGGCTCCCTATCGCTGCAAATATCGTGAAATTTCAGAATATATATATATTTTTTCTTTACACATTTTTTTAATTTTATTTTTCTGTATGTTATATAATAAAAAATAAATTTATATAAGAAAAAAAAACTCTTTTTTTTTCTCGAAGATAAATTTTATACATTTTAGAAACGTCTTATTCAGAGGAATCAAACTACGAGATAAATATTAGAATATTTCATGTAGAGTTGATTTCCTGATTATAAGATATAATTCCCAGTGAGATTTTAAAAAATTAAAAATATAAATGAAAACAGGAATCTTCTTTATTTAATAAAAGAACAGATTAAAGAATTTTATTAAAATAATTCAGATTATTACAATTATGAAATTATATAAAATCGAAATTAGAAATCACAATTTCTTATTCCGTTAATTAACATCTATTGCATTAGAAAGGATGCTGAATAAAAGTTAATTAAACAGCAGATTTTTCTGTATCATTTGTAAAACGATCAAATTTTTTTAATTGTGTGAATTGCTGTAAAATCCTTTAATTTGAGATCACAGAAAAATATAATTTATATTAATTTGGCTATAATTTCTTCAATATTAATTTTTGAAAACATTTAATTCTTATTTATTTATTTGAACAATTGTGTATCAACATCTTCAAAATTTATTTAGATTTTTACTACACATTCTTACAGCACTTTAAATAATAGAATATCTCAATGGGGAATGAATATATAATGTGAATATAATGAATATACATTTAATGAATGCCATATCCTTTTAATATTTTCTCAGATATTTACTTGTGGGCCTTTTAAATCAAAGACTTGTTTTAATTGAATATTTATATTATCCTACATTTTCATTAACTAATTTTTAGACACTTTCGAATCATATAAAACAGCCTTACCTTGAATGTAAATTATCGTAAGCACTTATAATAAAAAAGAATGGTTCGAAATATCAATTGAATTAAGACAAATAAAGGGAAAAAAAACGTAAATCCCAATTCCATATTTAGGTTATTCCTAAACAACGTATTCCCAATTCATATTATATTCCATGCATATTCCACACGTATATTATATATTCTATGCATAGTCCCATGCAATGTATTCTTCATGTATATTCCCATGCAACATATTCCACATGCATATTATATTCAATGCATATTCCCATGCATATTAAATTCACCCCTATTTAAACGTTTGGCAAAATGTATACCATATTTTGGAAAAATTTTAATATTTTGGAAAATGATTTAATTTTAGCTAAGAAAAAAATTGCCAAGAAGGTGAATAAAAAATGAAAGCATAACAATCCATACATTTGAACTACGCAAGGTTAGAAAAAAGAAATAAGATTACAAAACGGATATTAAAATATTTTTGTGTTGAACATTGTTACTTTATTGCCTATTCTGCTTAGAAAATCATATAAATCTTTCTATTATTGGTGTATTTAGTGCTTAGCGATCTGGAAGACCTTGTTGTGAATAAGTTGGTTTTCTGTTCCCAGATTGGTCTCTTTAGATCCTTGTGGCTTATTTTGATATATTTTTTTACCTAATGGACAGCTTCAAAGCAGCCTATGAATTTCTGATTTTTAAAAGAATATCATATTTTATTAAAATATCAAAGTTATTCTGAAATATAAAACGACAATTTATGATGAAAATTCAAACCAAACATTTAATATAATATATATATTAAAAGTTTTTATCTTTAACAAAATTTTTCACAAAGAAAAATGACTTTATAAATTGATTTTCGTTTATAGTTTCGTTTCTTTTTAAATTGTTTTCCGTTTGAATATGTTTCTGCTGTTTTCTTCCTTGTATTCTTTCGACATTATGTAATATTGTAGAATTAAGTTTTAGAGTTATCTTTTTCGACTGACGCTTAATTTACTTTTTAATATTGGATTTTAGGATTATATTGTTTACAAGTTAGCATACTACTTGCAAATGTCGTCATGTGATTCAAAATCTTTCAAAATACGACATTAAATAAACTATTGAACGTACAGCTACACAATTTTGGTAGTAAATTTTTTTAATTAATAAACCTTCGTTAAGAAAGTATTTGCTAAAAGTACTGTCTAGGTTTTTAATTAGAATTTTATAAAAGTGTTAAAAATACTATTAAATAACTTCAAAATATTTATTATTTAGGATTTTAAAAAAATACTTTAAATATCAAAAAAATCATTTTTTAAAAAAATTAATTTTACTACAGTAAATGATTTTTTTTAAATATGCTGAGCAAAACTACTCTTGATTGTCTTAGTATCTTCCTTTGTTTGTACATAAAATGGTATTAAAATATTTTTTAATATTATGTTTGTAATAGCTAAAATAAAATTTATCAACTCGCATTGGGCTAGATACATTAATCTCTTTATATTATTCTTTCTAATTTATACTTAAAAAATTCAATTTTTAGTTTTTAAAAAAATTCAAATTTTAGCTTATAAAAAAATTCAATTTTTAGTTTTTTGAAAATTTTATCTTAAAAAAATATTTTAAATTTAAAAATTCCAAGGTATGCTCTAAAAGTACAATTTAAGTTATTCAAGCATTTTTGGACGGATTTCAAATTGAATATATTAGAAGTATATACTTATATTTTTGAATAAAATAAACTCTTCCTTTCCTGTTCCATATTCGCTATGTTTGTTTACATATTTCTTTGTTTACATTTTCTCCATTTCTATTAAATTGGCTTTGAATGAATTTGGATTTAACAGGCAACATTGCTTCACTTGCTTTTGTAATTTTCAGACAGAGATTCATGATTGTGAAATCCAGCAAATTAGAAACACTTTCCTGGATGCAAAAAACTGAGGATCTTGCTTATTAGAATTCTCAGAGCCAGATGCATCCCTGAAGCATCCCAAGATAAATGATCGCTCATGCCGACGTTCATCTATTTCTCATTAAGGATCGGTAGTTATGCGATTCTCCGTCGTAATTCATAACACTGAGTAATTAACCGCAGCAAGTGCAGATAACAGTTAACGTAACATCCGATTGATTAGGCACGGTTAAACCCTCAATCCTTGGCAATAATTCATTCTTCTGTATCTTTTTTTTTATTTTGAAGGCTTTCGTTGAAATTTAGAAAAAAAAATGGAATCTTTTTAACAAGCCTGCATTCATCTTGAAGAACAGAAGTTATTCTTAAAATGACTAAACACAAAGTAGTAATTATCTCATTTGTTTCCAAACATTGTTTCTTCCAAGCTGCATTTTTCCTCAAATCAAATAGAAGACTGCAGATATATGAAAAAAAGGGTCCTTAGTTTTTACAAAATTCATTTAACTTCTATAAACTATTAATAGTTGTAAATTTGTCTCTCTCTCTCTCTCTTTATATATATATATATATATATATATATATATATATATATATATATATATATATATATATATATATATATATATATATATATATACCCTCTGTTTATAAGGAAAGAAAACGATAATAGACACAAGTGGAACCTCAAAAGTTAAATTTATAATTGTCAGTATGTTTACCTCAAGGAAAAATTCAAAATGATTACGAAATTTTTGAGTCAGGTGAGTATTTGAGTATTATAAATGAAATAGAATGCCTTGAATTGAATGATTTATGACTCAGAATGTAAGGATGTCATGCCATTATTGTTTTTATTCATATAGGTCAATCTGGTATTGAATGAAAAAATTAATACTTCGGTAAAATAAAAGCAACCGATAATATAGTACTTATTGACATTAATTCAACTTAAATATTTTGATTAGGTGTGCAAATTCGCTTGAATTTGATTGCAAAACTAAGGATTGGTCGAAATAAGCAGATAAAGTATTTATCACGCATTAATATTAGACATCAATTAAAATAACGATAGCACCACACGAGTGACTTTGTATTTGTATAATAGACTTTTATTCAAACAATGATGTCAGTTTTTGAATCAATTTGATATTCTGATTTCATTTGAGGAAAACTGATTGCTCTCAAATATTTGTGAATAGTCTGATTTTACTGAAAGAATACATCGTTAATGGGTTCAAAGCATTCAGAGCGTAGATCAGATTTTGACGTAGAGTACATATATTCGAAGATTTCGAATTCCTATCAGTATTAATGAAGACTCACGTCAAACACGAGAAATTGCATAAAATCATTAAGAATGACAAAGATTCTTGGTAATTATACAGAATCAAGGACATTAGGATGCTAGGATTTGAACCCAAGAGTTATTGAAATAATAATCGAAAAATAAATATTCTAAAATATCCAAAACAACACAAGAGAGGAGAAAAACTTAAAGTATTGAAATCACAAATTTCTAATTTACCTAATTTTCAAGACAATTACGTATTACCATATGAAGGAGATTATTTTTGAGACAACAACAAAGACGAAAAAATATTTGAAGAGAAATTTGTACAATTTTGCGTTATACGGCATCTTTAGATTCATTCTGACAAATTTCATGAATTTGACGTGTACAATTTGGAATCAAGTGGAGTGAAGTTGGGGGAATTAATATAAAATGTTTTTTTTAAATCATCATTCTAAATATAATTTTCATGTTTACGACTTGTACACCCAATAACATGTTGTAATCAAAATATAATGGTACTTATGTATTAGACCGTCTTCGCCAACAATCGCCAACGGTTTTGTAACTCATTGGCGACGTATTTAAATTTGGCGATAAAGATCGACGGATTACAACACTGCGGGATTGCCATCATTGCCGGTTTAGCAACTCGTTGGCAACGACTTCAAATCTGGAGACACAGTTGGACGATATAATACTTAAGTAGCAATATTTTTTTATTAAATTCATCATCTAACAGATTGTTTGTTTCATATCTAAATTAATTCATCGTCATTTTGATATCTAAATTAAAATGTTGTAAATTATATTTCTGAAAAATAGATACTTGATTATCTTCCAAATTCCAGATAACCTAAAATGGATCTTACTTTATAAGTATGCTAGGAAACAAGAAAGGAAAAATCACTTTGATTTTTTACCGACATTCTAGTGAAATCAAACGCATAACAAGACGTATTATGTCACTCACCGATTTTGTAACAACTAAGCGCAAATTCTTATCTTTACATTTTAGTGACTAGAAAAATATTTTAACTGATCTTCTTTCAAAACTGTTGCTGCATGCATTTTAAAACATAATGCATCTTGTTTTTAACGTAAAAGAATATCAAAAATGAAGAAAAAGACAGAAATCAAAAAGTGAAATTCTAATTTTTTTAGATAATTTAAACGCTTGACGCGGAAAACGACCAAAAAAATTTTAGGTATAGACTACTTGTGAAAAGAAAGAAATTATTATCTTGTATACTCTCATTAGATCTGATGCCAAATTTAATTGACTCGACATGTTATATCTTCACAAAATTCCGAATAAAACCAAATTTCTCAAATTGTAAAATTATTATATTTCTTTCCGTTATTTTGTAAGCATTATACTGTCGAACAATATCTTAAAATCTCTTCGTTGACAAAATCAGCCAGTTGAAATCATACCACTACAGTCAAATAATATGAAATTAATCCTTTATAAGGAAACTATGCTCAGATGACAATGACAAAAATTGATAAATGACTTGTTATTAAAATTGATAATTAAGTTATTACTGAAAATGTCAGCAATTAAGTTATGTTATAATATAGTTAATTTTAATTGTTAAACATTATATATACAAAGGCCATTTCCTAGCGGGTTTTTTCCAGGAATGTCTAATAGAAGGAGTAATACCAGAGTCAAATTAAGTAACTTTACTCGAATTACTCGATTTAACACATAAATTATGTAAAGCTGATTAAACTACGTTATGAATCTTATCACTACCACTCGTAAGTACTGGTGACTAGTATTTCGTATAAGATTCTTACACACAAGCCTTTGAAAAGTTATCGAAAAGTAGATTAAACATGATGGAAACTACTTATATGTATAGTAATACTTTTAAACAAATTCTCATATTAAATACAAGCTTTCAAAAGTGTTTCAAAATGGTATATGCAACATAACTGTGAAGTGCATTTTAAAGTTTCAGTGCTTTGACATGTGAAAATTCTCTTATTTATTTTGCAATGAGAATGTCTAATGCATGGATTTTTGTAAACTCATTCTGTTTAAAAGCGCATTTTGCACAAATATTCTTTCAATTGCTCAGTTCAGTTCACTAACATATCTGTTGTTGTTGTCAGAAATGGCACTTTCCATGGAAAAGCCCGCTGATTTAAAAATAGTCTTTTGTTTAAATAGGCTATCTTGTTTTGAAATAAGAGTCTCTTGTTTTTAAAGCAGCGCTAACTAGGGTGAAGAGTATGACTTTACTACATCTCATCATATTCGCTTTCTCAGCCTTTTCTTACAGAGGGCACATTCACACTTCTCACAGATAGTACACATAAGAACAACCATTCCTTAACCTGGAATAGAACCCGGAACCTCCAAATCATGAGGAAAATAAGCTGAAAGATTAAAAAAATAGGTGATAAGTCGAATTGCATACATTATTATTTATGTCAATTATAAACTCATTATTTAGATTAGAAGGACAAACGATACAATATATATTATATGTTGCATTTCACACAATGAGAATGACTTGGAATGTTTATTTTATTTGATGTCTTCAGTGCAGTATTTTATTTAAATGCGTCATTTCTTTATTCTTTCTTCTAAAGTTAATGTTCCAAGGAAAATAATATTTTACCGTCATAATTGATGCCAAATACTTGGCTGCTTGGTTTTTAAGCAAGGAATTTATTCAAGAATATCAAAATATAAATGAAAATTTCAGAAAGCATAGAAATAGAGAACGTAAAAAAAGATAAACATAAAAATAAAAAAGATAGATAGCGATTACAGATTATAATATCTGATACTATTTAAAAGAAATTTGAAAAGCACATTTATAAGATTTAAGAAACGAAAGGAAAACTTATTGAAGAGGCTTTGAATAAAGTACGTAATCGCTACGTTTTATTTGTATTTATTTATCAGACATGCAATAACATGCCATCGGAATTCTTTTGGTTTAACGTAATGTCTGTATTATGGTAATACGTTACGGAAATATACATAATGTATTACTTCAAATATACAGCTCTAGATTTTAATAAGACAATCTTCAAAATTAATGCATCGAAGCAATGGGCTTGTTTGAAATATGTAATAGATTATCGTTAGGGATGTTTTTCTCAAATATATATTCTTTCGCTTTTCTAGTGTCCCGAATGTTTTTAAATTGCAGCTTTCTCGAGACATTCCGAAATATCTTTCAATTTATTTATATCGCAATTGACAAAACTGACTTTTAAAGTGTTCCCTCGATATTAGGGTTTTAATAAAGCATCTTCATTACTTTCGCTTGAACATAAATGAAGCTGTCTAGATATGTATATGACACTCATGCTCATTATTTATGAGAAAGATCTGGATTTTTGAAAAGAAACATATTTTAACATCTGAAAATTCATGATACAAAGATTTTAATTAAGTCATTGTATATTATAGCCTTTTATTTAAAGACGTTTATAATATATTCAAGAACTGACGTTTACGTATTAAATCATTTGTGAATATTTATATTTAGATATACATACATTGTTAGAACGCAAATATAGATATATTTTTAAAACTCATACTCATTCTTTATGATAAAGATCTGGATTTCTGAAAGGAAACATATTTTAACCTCTGAAAATTTATGATACTTTTAAATATTTTAATTAAGTTATTGTATATTATATTCTTTTATTTAAAGATATTTATAATATTTGTAAGAATTGACATTTACGTATTAAATTATTTATGAATATTTATATTTAGATATACATAAATTGTTAGAATTCAAATACAGATATATATGACACTCATGCTCATTTTTTATGAGAAAGAGCTGGATTTTTGTAAGGAAATATATTTAAACATTTGATAATTTATGATACAAATAAAGATTTTAATTAAACCATTGTATATTATAGCCTTTTATTTAAAGATATTTATAATACTAATTAGAACTCACATCTACGCATTAAATTATATGTGAATATTTATATTTATATATACAGAAATTGCTAGAACGCAAATATAGATATATTTATAAAATTCATACTCATTCTTTATGATAAAGATCTGGATTTTTGAAAGGAAACATATTTTAACATCTGAAAATTCATGATACTTATAAAATTTTTAATTAAACCTTGTATACTATAACTTTTTATTTAAAGATATTAAAAATATTTAAGAACAGACATCTCCGTGTTAAATTATTAGTGAATATTTATATCTAGATATAGATAAATTGCTGGAACTCAAATATAAAATAAATGTTTTTTTAAAGCTAAAGATGTAAGATAATTTTATGTAATGAATATAAATTTAAGAGGTACCAACAAAATTTAAATTAAAATTGATAATTTGACTAACAAATAGATCTTTATACTTTTACTAAGTTTATGATGATTTATTATAAATAATTTTCTCTTTCAGAAACATATTATTAATAGAGGGAAAAAATGCATAAATTTTTTCAGATGTTTTTTTCTTTTTTTTTTTTTGGAAGACCTCTAATACATATCTTTCATTGAGTTTCGAATATAATTTATTAAAATACATTTGAAGTATGTATTTGCTCTTAAAATAAACATATCTTTGTTTTAAACAGTTCCAGGCCATTAAAGGATATATATGACAAATGACATTTAAATACTTGCAGCTGAAGTAATAAACAAAACGGTTTCGTTGTTCAAATAAGGTGGGTTTTATTTATATGTAAATCCTTTTGAAATAGAATTCATTCATTTTGTTTGTTTTACTTTGAATAGAGCTGAAGTAACAAATGGTTTGAAACAGCAAACTGAATGATTCCCTTTGAAAATTTCTAAATGTGAATTTCTCGCCAAATATGTTTTTTTGTGAGATAAGGGAAGAAAATGACAATTGTTATTTTTGATACAGTGTTTAGTTTTATCATGCAAATATTTAGAACAAATTTATTGACAGTATTCGACGAAGTATTCTGGGAATTGTGCATGTGTATCAACTCATGATGACTACTGATAATACTATATTATCAATAACGTAATTTATGATAGAGTTTTTTTTTGTACAAATGTATGCAAATATTTTAAGGAGACAGTTGATGGAAAGGAAGAGAAAAATAAGGTAACAGAGTACTACAGTTTAATCTTCCAGTCTTTTAATTAATATAATTGACATTCTTTTTTTCTCACAACGTAATGTATAACTCTACACCAATCGATTTTCCACTAAGATTATTATAGAGTTGTATATTTCAAACTTTTAAAATCTTTTTAAATCATATTTTTAAAAATTTTAATTTGAATATTTTTTAGGTTTTATATTTCCTTTTATTAGCAGTAGGATTTTATTTCGGTTTTGTTCTATAGTTTTTCTAAGAAATAGAAAGATTTTCAAATTCGTTTAACTTCAATGTAAAACAAGAAAAGCAGACATTCACGCCGGATTTCTTTCATTATAAAGCTATATGTTTTGTTCCACTATGTATTACGTTATATTTTACAATTTTATACAAAAAAAAAATGTTTCATTTTGTTTTATGCTAATTTTCTGTCTATATAAAAAACAAAGTTCTTTTAGAAAATAACATTATTTACAAGCGAAAATTTAAGAAATTCTTTGTTAAATGCTAAGAGACGATTTATTTTTCTCAAAAATTGTGATTTAGAATTAGAAATTATAATTCTAATAAGAATTAGAATTAAAATTCTGAAAATAAATTATAATAGAGAAAACAGCTTATCTCTATTTTTAAATTTTTTGATAATCTCTTAATTTTAATTGATCTGAAGAGAAATTCTGTCTCTAATAACTTAATTAAAGAGTGTACTTTATATAGCCGTAAAGAGTAAACATTTTACTTTTTTTTATTTGTTGCCTTCTTTAGAGTTTTTTTTTTAATCTAGGATTTGGGATCTCTCAACATTTTTTTTTCATATAAAGCACTTATTCATAAATCAATATTCAAGAGATTTCTTTAAACTTTTTTTATATTTATTCACGTTAAATATTAGTTCTTATTTAACAATATTTTTCTTCGATTTATCAAAAATTTCAGTATAAAATGATTTGACATTCCTCATTTTGCATACACATAAACATGTTGAATATCATGCGAAAGCCGCGTCCTGGTCCAGGGGTAGAGAATCTTCCTTTTACGTGGGCGTTTCGGGTTCTAACCCTGGTTGGGAAATAAATGTTCGTCCGCTTATAGGAGGTTACCGAATAGCGCTAGGCCCGAACTCCCTATCTTATGGTTAGTAGTCGACTATCATACCGATCAAGCAAAAGTGACCCTTCAGCTTGAAGGATATTAATTGGCTTATATAGCAATTACCACACGCTTTTTTTATATGTGTGATTAGTATGTATGTATCTTATGTGTATGGGATGAGTGAAAGAGCCACCCTGAAAAAAAGTAATTGTGCAAGTGAATGTGTGAGTGTTACCTTCATAAGAGCTAGCAGGTGGACTTCTGATACCAGTTGGTCAGAGTTCTTTACCTTCAGAAGTTATTACACCACTTTATGTTGTAATCCAGAGATAATCATTTCATGTTAATACATGAAAACTTTGAAATTTCTTCAGATAAAGACTACTTTGTTTTTGCGAGTTTCCACTGCAGCAATTCCAAAAAAAATGTTTCCTGGAAAGTTTTAAAGCAATATAATTTTTTTAAAAAAATTGTTAATGCATTACCTAATAACTAAAGTATGCATTATTATTAATTCATACTAAATATCTTTGATATAAAAACATTTAACATTTTTGATATACATTGATATTTTATCAAAATATTCGTTAATCTTACGAAAGTCAACATTTAATAAAAATTAACATAACCAGATTGTTAATAGAGATTTTAATTACTTTAAGAATAAACCTATTCCAAATCCAATTGAAAATCACTAGAAGAAAAGTGGCTAAAACAAACCGAAATGAAACCAAAAATGAACCAAATGGTTAAATGAAGTTAATAATGATAATGTTTGAGATATGTATTATTTGATAGTGTATTCAATTGCTTCAGAAGTACTTATTTATTTCTTATAAATCTTATATCTATATAATATAGTAATTTATGAAACTAAAATACGATAAAGGGAATGAAAATAAAAAAATAATGTATGAAATAATGTTATAGGTTATTTGTTTTTATGTTATTTAAATTATTTTCATTTTTCTACTAAATAAATATTATTTTGTATAAAAAATTTACCAATTTGCCTTGAACATAAAATGACAAATTATGCAATATGACGTTTAATTGCTAATGGAATTATTTTGAAAGTATTTTATTTTGTTATCACGATTCTTAAATAAAAAGGTATTATTATTCATGATTTCAAAATAATAATAATGAAAAAAAAACTTTCTAAAAGTACTCAAAGCATCTAGGGAAATATTTAAACAAGAAAGAATTCCGCAATCCATCAACTTCCTAGACACGGAATTCAACATATCAAGAAAAGTAAACAATATCACACACGGAAATATTCGAAATCCCAAATTTTTAAGAATAAGGTTTTTGGTCTTTGAATCAGGAATTTTAATGGTATTCTATGTATACCTTTTTTTTATCGTTTGTCAACCATTCAAATTTTCAGAATATTTTAATGACTTGTACATCTGTAATCAATTTTGTTCTTGTAAATAAATTATCCATGTTTCTTATGAGGAACTAAAGTATAATTTTTGGATTGCCATATTAAACATTTATCTGATATAACTATATCTCAAATCATCAAGATGGAACTGTTCAACCCTTCATTTTACTGAGAGGCTCTTATACAACTCTTTCTACATGTAAAATGATCTTCGATCTATATCGAAAGTTTCTAAACTTCCTTAAACACGCCTCATCTTTATGTGAAGAGGAGAATGTTGACAAACTTAAAACATTTCATTAGAGCTTTTCTAGGAGCTTGTTCAAGATTACTGAAGGGTTTAAATTTAATCACGAGTAAAGGTTCCGCCAATTTCTGAGACATATATCATGCACAGTATTTTGGTTTAAATTAAGTAGAGAAGATGAATACCAACAATTCATTAAACCGAATATTTACAACTGATGATATATTTTTACTAATGTATATAATAATGGATATATTATAACTAATGATTATAATAACGGCTATATTATTACTAATAAATATTATAATTTGTATTTTATTACTAATGTGGATAATAACGTGTATCTTATCTACTAATGTGTATAACGTATATATTATCCACTAATATGTATAATAACATGTATTTTATCTACTAATATGTATACTACAAGCATATAATATATATAATAGATAAAACAATTAAAATCTTATGTGAATGTTGACGTTTTATGCATTAGAGGGAATTTTTGAAATAAAAATTCGAAAAGATATTTCATTAAAATAAACAATGTAAATTTTGTTTCTGCAAATTGAGGACATTAAAGTTGTTAAAAGTTATATATAAAGCTATTTTAAAATAAAAAATAAAAATACTTAATATACCAATTTAATAAATGCATGAGACTATTCTGAATTTTGGCTCAAAATTAGCTTGCAAAGGGGAAAAGTCTTGCCAGATGATTCAGTTTTACAGATAGTTCAATTTCTTTTTTAAAAAATAGAAACAATGATTGCATAAATAAAAATATTTTTCTTACCTATTGATTCAAAATTACTTAAACTTTTTCATAAATAACTTAAACCAAATAATGTAAAGCTTTTACTGAATGGTTTCCATCTATACCAATACATAGCTGCATTCAGTTGATAACTTTTCAGTGCGGTAGATCAAATTCCTCTTCTATAATGCCATCTTGAATGGAGGTTTGTATTTCTTCTTTCTATAAGGAATAAAAATATAGATAAACAATTATTCGTAAATGAATTCGCAAATAAAAATCTGTAAGGATTAAAGCAGTACTTCTAGGGGGAAATTCAGTTCGACTAATCTAGGCAAACCCAATACATTTGTCTAAAAACTTTTTTGTTTAATTAGTGGATCACAACTATAGTATGTTGAGGTAGATATCCATGCATGCTGTTGAATTTGTAGAAAATGTGTTGAAATACATGGAAAAAAATGTAGGCGCAATTCATTCATAAATTCAAGAATAAACACGTGAATAAAATCATTAATGTATCTGACTCCCTCAAACATTCCATCATACAGTATAGAACCATTTGGAACAGTTTCCCATTATACCATATCTTAAAGTCACAGAAAATTATTTATGACAATGAAAATTATGTACCACGAATTTATCTGTGTCAGGCCAAATACATCTATTTTGATACCTCATACATTCATTTTGTTTCAAATAGTAATTGGGATTTAAAATTATGGTATTTTTCCTTGTAAATCAGAGTGTTAATCGATTTTTATCTATCCCATTCTTTTGTAAAGCAGCAATATCGGCAATACGAGGATGACTTTAAAAGTAAACCATACTATCATTTTTTTCATTAGTTGGATAAAGTATAGGCCTACTTAGTTTACTACAGAATCTATGTTTTGTCTTTCATGTATTAGTTGATCCAATCGGAAATTAAATCAATTCGAATGTAGTCGCTATTAAGAAAACATGTTTTAGTTTTTTTTGCAGAGCCAACAACTAAAGTAGCGATAGCATTCCGAAAAGATCATCACTGATGTATTACGAAATACTGTCTGTAGAGAATAATTAAACAATTGGATGTAGTAGAAGTGACAAATATTTAAGATCTGCTTAGACTGTTTGGCTACCCACGTCACATTAAGATAATCAACGCTACTGAGTAAGCAAAACATAACATCTTTTTCATATAATTGTGATTATGTGAAGCACTCAGAAGCACATATAAATATGAATACATTTAAATACTTATATTTAATTTAATATTAATATTTAAGTGCTTTAATTTAAATATTAATATTAAATGCTTTAATTTAAATATTAATATTAAATGCTTTAATTACTCGAATGGTGTATTTCTAAAATTAATTATTTCAAATGTTCAGTTATTTTTAATGTGACGGAGTAAAAAATTAATAAATAAAAAGCAAACGGTATAATTTATTTGATTTTCTGCGATACTGAATTTGCATTCTAATTCTAAAAATTTATTTATTTTGAGATTAAACCCTAAATAGCTATGTTTAAATCATTTGACACTAAGATCATTGGAACCCATGTATTTCGGAAACTCTCAAAATTATCTTTTAAAAATAAGAAAAGTCCATTTTAGGTTTTCAAAACCTTCAATGACAGAAGGCGTTCTTAAGGAGGGTCTCTGAAGTTCGCTATACTATACTTTAAACGGCTTTTAGGGCTATTCATTATTCATAGATGCAAATGTATAACATAATTTCAGGCCAGTCAATTTCGCATCGAACAGTAATGGAATATTATCAACAGAAAGAAATTAACCTAATTTTAAAAATAAAAAATTCATAAGGGATCATCTAAATGTTTTAATAAGAAGAAATTTCAAAATTTCCAATGACAACATTCATTTTCTTTTTCATAAGCATTATCATTTTTTTTTAATTACGTCAAATCTTCCCAGAATCCAAATTTCATTAATGTAACTTTACTAATTTTTAACTTATAAAGTGTTAAAATTTTATCAATCAAACGTTAAAATTAACTTTTATTCATATACAAAAGTTATATTAATTTGAAGCCGTCGTCCTGGAACAGAAGAAGTGCGTCTTTCTCTTGATCTAGGCTTCCCGGGTTTGAGTCGCGGTTAAAGCAGAGCTATTCTATCTGTGAGTTGTGTGAATGCCCCCCACCCTGTAAAATGGGACCGTGCAAGCGAATGTGTGTGTGTTATCCTCATATGAGCTAGAAGTCAGACTTCGTTTGCTCAGGGGTCCATAACCTCATAAGCTACTGCACCCTCTTTTTCCTTTGTTAAACGAACACGAGATCATCATCATATTGATCTGAAATATTTAGAGAAAACATACGGTATTTTACATACTGGCTACATATATTTATAAAAATATATTTTTATATGAGAAAAAATTCAAAAGGTTTTTAATTCTTAATGCACTGGCAAAAAGCAAAAAAAAAAAAAACAGTAATTTTATATATTCAGATCCTTCCTTTTCATTATTATAACTAGTTAATTTTATTACATTATGTTTTCTGAACAGAATCTAAAATGCAGCAAAGCACATTCCTGAAATTCAAAATTTTAACAAAATGTTATTTTATGTTTAGGACTACTATTCTTTTATTCTTTAAAACAAATGTCAATTTTTTTTCATAGTAGTAATGTAAGAATATGTATATACAAATACGAAGCTGCAGAACATATGAAATCAAAGTAAAAGGGAAAGTTTTGTTGTCATAATATTAATTTTCAGAATCGCCTTTTTTAAAGACATTACATTAAACCGCCCATTAATTTATGGTAAATCAATAATTTTATTCTCTACTCACTTTCGAACATGATACCTTACAGAATACAAAAAAATAAGAATTTTATTCCCTAATTAATATTTTAGATGTTTGTGGCTATTTAGTTTTTACAAACAAAATTGCCGGCTTTCTGTCACAAAGGTAGCGCGTCTTCCTCGTGTTCTGTGAACGCGTCTTCCTCTTGTCCCGGGATGAAATCCCAATTTGGGCATGGTTGTTCTTCTGTGTGCTATCTGTGAGATGTGTAACTGTGCCCCTTTGTAAAAAGGGGCTGTGCAAGCAGATGTGGTGTGTGTAGCTAAGTCGTATTCTTGGCCTTAGTTGGCACTGCTTCAGAAACAAGAGACGCTCCTTTCGGCTTAAATCTGCTGCTGTATCAGCGGGAGGACTTGTCTATTACAACAACCGCCATTAGTAACAACAAACAAACAAAATTTTGATGCTATTCAATCTAGACCAAATTATTCATCTTTACAGTTAATGCTCAAAAAATTCTGTATTTTTCAGTTAAAAAAGACCTTTTTGTGCTCAAATTCCTTCATTCTTGCTTACCTCATCATCATTGCACAGAAATTGCATTAGTCAATTTAAATCAGTCAATATTTTATAGTTCACAGTCTAACTGCACTCTCAATATATCGTTTTCTTTCCACATCAAAATACTTGTTGATACCTTCCCTGACATGTTTGATGAATAGGACCTATGTTATGTTCGGAATTCAAAGCAAAAGTGCTCGTCGAAGTCACTGGGAATAGAAAGACTTACTTCTCGATGGTATGAATGGCTCTTCCCATTAAGAAAGCAGGTGCCAGAGACTTCTTCTGTGGGAGGAGTTATCGAACATCTGTCTTTCTTTATCCATTGCTAATGGCTGCTCGCCTCTGTAGTGAAGTGAAGCAATATGTCTCGTTGATATTGCCTGTCAGAAAGTGTTGATAGCTTTGACACATAGCAACAACCATCTTCTTATGGTATATGATTGCCATTCATAAGATCAATAATATTAACATTTCATTTCTTCGCCTACTTATTACATAGAAATGGTTGAATTACCTGAATTTCGATTACTATTTCTTATTCTTTCAATAACAAATTTCATCTTTAATTTTAATTCAGTTAATTTGGGCATCTTTTTATAGAATAGGGTCATTAACAGCAACGTTTCATTTCTAAAGAAAGATTTGAGTTATTGGAGAGTAGATTGATAATTTCGATTACTATTTCTTTTTCTTTCAATCACAAATTTCAATTTCAAATTTAATTGAAAGCATTTTATTTTCTTCTTATTGAATATGATCCTTTCCGTTGGATTATCTTGAATTTCAGTTAAAAGAATTTTGACATTTCTTGATAGACATTGATGACAGATCGTACAGCTGTATCACTTAAATTAAGAAATGTAAAACTGAAAAAAATCTAAACTTACTTCTTTAATGCCAAAAAATATCTGAAGCAATCTCTTCACCGCTTCAGTGTCTGAAGAAAGAATTAAGTTATCAATCTTAAAAGGTTAGTAAAAATAATTTTGAAGAGGTCTTATTTTGATGCTTTGTTGTTGATAAAGCGATATACATGAGATATACATTTTTAAATACATAATATGAAGAATGACTGAAATAAAGTGATTTTCATTGCTTTTGATCCTGAGCTGAAAATGTCACCTGCCTTGTGGATTCCATTATTTCTCGTTAAAATACAAATAAAACACACACACACACACACACACACACACACACACACACCACACACACACACCACACACACACACACACACACAC
>JAOUZG010033370.1:50388-60661 GCA_026289955.1 Argiope argentata
TAATTTATTTATCAATGCACGTTTGTTGGTAATTTTTGTTATTTCATTGCTTAAAATGTCCTCAAGTCCTGTAATTGTAAAGTTAAATCTCTGCTTCAATTTCTTTTATTTTTATAAACTTTAAAAAAAATCCTCATTTTGTATGAAAAATTATTGATTCCAAGCAAATTACTTGTAATGTTCGAGATTTTTAACCAGACAGGATATTAACCACTTGACATACGAATTTATTTAACTTTCTGATTAGATAACTCATCCTATTTTGGTAATTTATTGTTATTTTTTTTAATAATACATGGAACATTTGGGATAACAAATCGTTTCATATTGATTTCTTCGTATTTAAATACTTAATTCTGTGGCTTAATTGCAGACTTCAAAATAAAAATTCAGTAATTCGATGCTCGGGTCAGACACATCATTGTACGCGAAATGGTTAAGGAAGAAACTGGTTTGCTGAAATAAATTCTTGATTATTTAATTGAAAATTATCATTTCCCCCTCACATTAATTAATAAATATTCATTTCAGTGTAAAAGTATCAGTGAAAAATTTTCCTAATCATATTAACAAACACATTTAATGAATTTACTCATTATTTAATATGAGAAATTTACGAAACGCATGCAATTAAATGAGTTAATATCAGGCGTATAATGTTCCCGATACACAAATATATAAACAGCCTATTTAAAACAAACAGAAATAGATTATTTTAATACCTCCTTTTTCACTTAATCTGATAATATTATTAAATGCTTTGAGAATCACATGCTCGAATGTTAATATAAAAAAAATCTTATCATCTCATGGCAGAAGAAATTACAGTTCTTTGGAAGAGTAGTGAAACACTTAAATGGACTAATTAGTTTTCACTGCAACAACACCCGAACAAAAACTATTAAATTTCCAATTCGGAGCATCCATTCGGTCCGTTAATTGGCGCATGAAGTTGAGGATTAGTATTTTCAATTTCGAAGCCTTTAAATTGCATTAAATCGAGTTGCTGAGTATTAATGTTGCCATTAGTGAAACAACTTCCACTCTTGTGTAGCGCTTAAGTACCTCTTAAGCAGTGCGAGTTTCGTATTAAAACAGTAATTCTTCGTCCCAACAAGTTCAAAGCAACCATTCGTGGTTTAACTTCAGCATGAATGGAGAAATTTACCCTGGAGTGAGATACATTGTTTGAAACCCTATTTTGATACCTAGATTTGTCTTGAGAGACGAATTTTTATTTTTAAATAAACCGAAGATACAAATCTTTAGAATCTAAATTCAATACCTACAATAGCTTTAAAGCATTCATCATTTTTATTCAATTATTTGCAAATAAATCTTTCATCATAGAATTTAAATTTATACCAGAGAAATACAGACTGAGACACATATTATATTTATTTATTACAGTAAAAATACCAAATGTTTTATTTAGGAAATTATGTAATTTAGATCATATATTTGACTAGAAATGTTACAATAAAATTCAGAAAGTCTATATTTTGAGGGTTAGAAATTCATACTTATAGACTATAATGTGGGCCAGGTTGCCTGCTTTAATTTATGTCATTTAATTCAACTGCTTTTTAAAATGTTAAAAATTTTGTGGAAAATATTTTAAATATGAGAATTAATGTCAACTCTTTTTCTTTTTATCATAATTTCCCTTAAATGTTATATAAATTTTATATAATACGTATATAGTTTTCCCTTAATTGTTATCCTATAATGTTTTGTCCATTGGTAGATACAATCCTTAAAAACAACAAATTGCATACTAACTTATGAAACAAAAAATAAGAGTTAAATCTAGAAATAGAACCTTTTTCCAATATATAATGAAATTATGGTTGGTTTCTCACAATAATCAAAAGTTATTTAATTTTAAAATACATATTTGTAAAAACTACAATAATTTTTGTAAACTGAAATAAAAATAAATAAAAATAAAAATAAAATTAGAAAATATTTGTCAAGAAATATCGTTTTACCATATTTATCATATTTGGGAAATATTTTTTCCCCAATTACACTTTCCTTATAATAGTTTTTTTTCTTATAATGTATCTTTTTTATGATACCTGTATATATTAGATATGTAAGTTAGATTTAATTCTGGAGTCAATAAGTGTAACCCATGTTGGTTATTTAATAATGAGTAGTTATACCACGATAAAAATTACAACATCAAAAAAGTGATGCATCAGATCCAGTGTGTAATACAATTTTAAAACATACTTTTACAATGTTTAGATTTTCCTCAGCATATTATTCATTGTTTGAGGGTACTATTTCCTTCGACACAAAATATCTCAATTCATATTTACAAAATACGAAACAAAATATTTTACAAAACAAACAAGTGTCTTTATTATAATAGAATAAAGTTGTACTTTCCTTTTAGCCCGGGCGTCAGTGAAAAATCCTGTAATGTAATCAAATAATGTAGAATTTCGCCAAATTTCTTTCGCGATTTTTCGCGAGTGCCCGGTTAACCGAAATGTGCCATTAAAATTATATTTAATATCACTATTTTATGTTGTAAAGGATATATTTCTTGTATTATTTCCTTTTTTAAAGTTATCAATGGTTCGATTGGTTGCATAGATATTCTGATTTGTATAAATTTAACTCTGCCTGTAAGCCTTTTAAGAAACCAGAGTAATTTCTCAAATTCTTATTCTAAATTTAATTATATTAGAGGTTCTATTTGCATAAATTTTATTAACATATTTTACGGAATCTCTAAAAAACTTGGCATACATCATGAAATACATTGATTTAGTTTTATTACATCTTTTTAAAGGCTTTATTGCCTATTATTTTTAGCGATACATATTGTGCAAGGTGTGTTCTTACTTCTTGGCAATTTTAAATAGTATGCAATTTTATTTAGATATAGATTAAAACTTTGTAATTCTTTATTCTTTGCTGTTTCATTTTTATGTGGGTTTTAATTAGATTTACAGCTAATATTTTTTATTATTGTTAAAAATTATTAAATCATATTATTAAATCCGTTTATTAAATCAGTATGTATAGTGTGAATATTTCAAATAAATATCAAATATTATCTATATTATTCACAAGAGGCATGGAAAAGAATTAAATGTTTTTGTTAACATGTTAAAGATAGATTTAATATTTTCGAATGTTAAAATAAAGGCAATATAAAAAATTCAAAACTGATAACAATGATCATTCGCAACAAAGAATTAAAATAAACCATAACAAACAATATATTAATTAATAAATACCATAAATTAATATTTTAAAACTAATTTCAAATATGTTCAACATGAAACTATTAAATATATCCATAACTTTTGTTTATGCCACAAATATTTATCTGGCAAAAAATTAAAAAACACAGAAAAATTAACATGAAATTTGCTATGCATATTTCAATGTATCATGTCAAAACATAATATTTTGAACTGCCAAGCACCACGTGCTCGTGTAAGTTAAATTATATTTTTATTCATTTTAATTATTTCATTTAATGAGTCACATTAGTGTTGCAAACGATCCAAAAAAGATTGTCCCGCATTTATTGTAAATATATATATATATATATCCCATTTCCTATTTATTTCATTTCATACAATCACGTGCTCAAAATGACATTTTTCTAGGTTTTTTTTTTTGCTGTAGTCATTAACTTATTTTTTAATCAGAGCTTTTGTAAATGCAATGGCAACAAGTTATGAAAAGCTGGTTTTTGAGATGCTCGTGCAGATAAAAAAATTATTTTTTACTTACGGATTTTTAAGCTGTTTAAAACTTCATCCGTAAAAGCATGCATGATACAAGCATGATAAAAATGTTGCTGTATTTATACCAAAAGATACAATTTCTGCCTGCTGTTATATTTGATGAACAAATCTGCTATAATATACAGTGCCAATAAAATATCTGCCAATTTTTAAAGCTCTTTGTAGAAAATTGTAAGACTTGGAATTGTAAGAATTCGTGCGAGTTTAAGAAAGCTCTGACGTTTCGTTGGGCCTTAAATTAAGGATAACAGAGTTAGGCGATGAATGAAAAATTATCCTTAAACGTTTGCCACTCTTTTAATAACGTTGTAAAATTGTTCCGTTTTATGCTCCGGGTCATAAAACTTCGACAACGCAGATCAAATGTTTTCAATGCATAAGAGGCTTAATCAATAATGTTGAAGAGTTTTACATTGGATTTATTGAAGCAGACAGGATTAATTAATTTTGCTATAGATGCTAGGATGCACTTATTTTTATAAGAATTTGGAGGTCCTTTTGAGGAAAATGAATGCCTTTTTAAATATAAGTGGTTTTTCTTATACATTTTTAAAAAAAAGGAACATATTTTTTTTTACTTTTTGTGAAGAAAAATATAATTTTATGTTGATTAAAAATGTAAATTTTAATAAAATTGATATTAAAACACCATTTATTTGATTCATAACTTTTTGTGACCCCAAACACCCAAACCCAAAATTTTGATTCATAACTTTTTTGACTGATATGTGTTTAGAAATATGGACCAAGCAAGAATATATTTGTGCCATCATTCCAGTCTCCAGTCTATTCTGAATATCTTAATAACTATAGGGCATTAATAAATTATAAGCTAAGCTTTTTTTCATAAAAAATTTATTAATGAAATTTTCTTACTAATAATATACAAATCTATAAATTTTCTTATTATATCACTGACTGAAGAATATCCATCTAATTACTGCTTGCAGAACAAAAGAATACTACCCTTCTTTCTTTTTCTAATAAATAGCATTTAGTAAAAGATTTGTAGATAAATAAGAAATTATCTACTGGCAGAATTTTTGTACGTTGATTAGACTAACAGTATTTAATCATATCTGCACGTTTTCAACTACTGTGTATACATAATATAACGGCATCCTGTGCCATCGGTACCTATAACACTAAATTATCTAACTAGTTGAATGAGCACAAGACGAAAAAAGTAAAAGAAAAAAGAAAAAAAAATGTTAACAGAAAGCCATCAAGGAATCTCCAGAGAAAATCCAATCGGTGTTAAATCAAACATAACTGCAATAAATTTATTTTGGTATTAATTGGATTATTAATTTAATATAATTGCACTTTTATTTAATTATTTTTTATTGTTAATTGGATGGAAGGGTCAAGAATACTTAAACAAATGGTGACTATGAGTTGAACTTGCTGGAAAACGAGATGACTGATTGAGAAGGAAAAATGAATAAACTACATTGAGAACATCTCTACGACAGAAATAAACAGATAAACAATCACTGCAGCGTCAAAAATTTGTAGCGTCCGTCTGGATCCTGAAGTTTTGATTATTTGGGGGGGGCTGCTTTTTTTAGCACTTTTGAAGTTAAAATGTCTGTTGATTTTTATAAGTGGCATTTTGATACAATTATTTATCTGCTTGAATCATTCTATGATCGAGCAATTTAAGCATTATGTCAGCTTGGCAACCAATAGTTCTCTTTAAAACTAGAGAGTTAACTTTAAAAACTTTAATAAAAATTAAGAAAATAACTAAGTAATTAGAAATAATATATTATTAAAATTTACAATTGAAAGAATTGTTAGGAATGTGAAAATAAAATTTATATTGATATTTTCTATAAATATCAATAATTTATCAGAACATTTTCTATGCGTCATATGCATTACTGGGTATCATTAGATAGTTTTATTCAGTTCTTTAATTTATAAAAAAAGGATAAAATTAATAAATGGAATAAGTTACAATGTTCTCAATTTTTTGTTTTAATTTTTGCAATGGTTCAATATTAAAAATCAAAACTATAGAAAGAACCCTAATATGAACAACACTGCCATCTATATAAAATATCTAGAAAATATTTAATTCTAAATGAATATAGAATTTACTAATAACCAAAAGATCATTGGTTTCATATAGATACAATGTTTTAACACTGCACAAATACAAATCTTTATATTGTAAAATAATTACTGGTTTTTTATTTGTATTATTTTTAATATTGTTATTTTCTTTAAAAATATTTTTTAAACCATATATTTATTTCATATGAGCTCCAATTAACTTAACTTTTCAGTTAAAGAAAAATAATTTTTGTATTTTCTTTTCTTTTTTATGTATGGTTAAAATTGATTTCTTTCAAATGAGTCGCATTAAGTTTTATGAAAATAAAGCAGATGCAGGCGCCTCTTACAGTTATAAAAAACAAAAATACACTTTGAAATATTCATTTAATTCAAAAGAAAAATAGAAAAATAGGGGGATTAAAATAATAAAAAGAGAAATTAGCGAGGACAGTTTGAAACTAAAGAAACTTAGGAACCTATTTTAAAGTGCAAAAGAAAAACATATGGTTTCCATACGCTTATGTTCCATTTGAAACAAAATTTAATTCTACATTCTCTCTTAGATCAATTGCAAACTTAATTACAAAATCCAGATTTCTTTTTGTTTGTTCATTACTTATTCTGCCATCATAAATTATTTTAATTTCACGTCATTGGATTCTCAGCAATACAAATAAAAACAAAGAAAGTTTTAATTTTTTTTTATATGCACAATGCCATGCACATAAAAATTCCTTCTGTCAGCACAGGATTTGAATTTAAAAAAAAGAAGAAAATAAACGTGAATAAAGCATTGTTGATTCTATGACTAAAGCTTAGATTTTTATTCTCTATCAATTTCAATGCCTTTTTTTCTTTAAAAAGGCATTATATGGATAGTGATAGAAATGTAAATGTTTTCTTAAAAAACCCTAAAAAAATTTTTTTAACATAATTTTTTAAAAGCATAATTTTGCTTAAATCCGAGATATTAAATTCTCGATTATATGTTTAACATTCTGTGAAGTAAAGTAATTATACTTTTATTGCCAGAGTATATATCATGAAAATATGTTTATAATATTCATTTGCCCTAATATAAATTTAGTAAAATTGCTTAATTGCTTGATATTCCTTCTTTTGATATGTGAACACTTCATGCAGGTACCTCATATACTAATCTTTTTTTATTAATTTTCTGTCCAGAATTAGAATATTAATATTATAGAGTGAATTTAACTGGGTAAATATCTACGAGGTTATAAAATAATTATAAAAATAAAATGGTGTGGTTTTATCGAAAGATTTTGGCATCCTTTCTAACAAATGCCTTGCATATTGTTGACTGTATGCCGTTAACGAAAAATAGCCAAGAAAGAATTTTGTGTGCTATCTTTGGCAGGATTTCTTATGCGCATAATCAGTTTTGATACATGAAAGCTACATGCAGTTAACTTATATAATAATTTGTTTATAGATTTTCTGCATTCGGACAAATTGGAAAATTTACATTATGGAATATATTCTAATGATTAAGATCTTCTACGGGGCTCTAAAATATTTATAAAAAACAAATTTTAGTAGATTTTCAGAAAAAAAATTTGCATTCTAATAAATGACCTTGGATATTCTTGCCTGTATGCCGTTGACGAAAAATAGTAAAGAAATAATTTAGTTATCAAGTTATCTTTGGCAGGTTCTCTTACGTGCATAATCACTTTTGATAAATGGACTTCATATAATAATTTGTTTATTACCTTTCTGTATCCGGAAACAATTTATTGTAGAATTAAATTTACAATTTCTAGTTTAATTACGCATAATCTGTTTTTGTATAAGATTACATTCATCAAACCTTTGCTAGAAGCTTTGGGAAAACTTAATAAAACTTATTAAGAAAAGAAGATATTTACACCTCACGTTAAAAAACAACTTATTCTGCTTTCATTTAAAATAGCTTCACCATTTCGATATTTATTATCAAATAAAAAAAATGTGACGCAAAAATAGGATCGCCTCTCCATTTTTCATACAAAAAATGCTTTATTAGTTTACAAATACAAATTCAATGCAAAATTTCATACTAATATTGATTCAATTTCTTATCCATTGTAGACATTTGATCAAAGTTCGTAAAGTTTTACGACTTGCATCACGCAATTTTTATGATGCTATTAAGAGAACAGTAAATGTTTAAAGATGATTTTTCATCCTCTCTCTAACTCTGTTGTCCTTAATTTAAGCCTTATCCTGGCTTCAGAGCTTTCGTAAATTTATGCTTTTCTGCAGCGAGTTCTAAAACTGACTGATATTTTATTGTTTCGAATGTTTTGGTAAAATGCTTACACGAAATATTATTGAACATAAAAAATAACCTGGTTTCATACATAAAATGCTGCACCTCATATGTTGTTTATACTTAATTCATATGATATTTTAATGTTCTTGCGGTGATATAAAAACCGACAAATTCTCTAGGTGAAGGGTGCAAATGTTTTCTTTAAACCGTAAAAAGCAAAACAGATCTTTTTCTGCTTTGTATAGTTACTGTACAGTTTTAACATAGCTCTCATTCATATTTTTTAGCCGTTGCGTATAGTATGATAACACTATAGGTAAAACTCTACATACTAATATAATTTTAAATTCTAATTTTTTCTAATTTTACTCTATCTTTTTTTAATTATAAGTATTTGACGTGGGAATATTTCAAGGCATGAAAAATCAATAATCTGCTGTTGTTGTTAATGGCATTTGCTATGAACATACTCCCCAGCAAGCTATACAGCAGCAGAATTAAGCTGAAATGAGGGTCTTTTTTTTTTGAAGCAGCGCCAACTAGGACCAAGAGTACGACTTAACTACACACTTGCCACATTTTCTTGTACACCCCTTATTACGGGGGGACACAGTCACACGCCTCACAGATAGCACGCAGAACAAGCATGCTCGAATCGGGGATTGAACCCGGGACACCCAGAACACGAGGAAAATGCGCTACCTCTGTGATAGAAATTCAGTGACCAAAAATTTACATTCTAGTACATTTCATGTGCTTGGTAATGCTAATTTGCAGATGACGTTTAATTCCACGTTATCTTTTTCTTCAAAATGATTAACAGTTTTCAACAAAAGAAACTCATAAACAACCCCTTTGATATAATCCTATTAAAATCGCCTTAGGGATGATCTCGGCATCTTGAGGCATATGAAAAAAAAATCCACGGCAGCATTGTAGAAGCTCCTTATTCAGAAAAACATGACCATCTCAACATTCAAATATTATTATAACCGAAATTTTTGAAAAAAAGTCAGTTTTCGGTTTTGACAATTTTCAACAAAAACAGCTTATAAACATTGATAGCTCTTTGGTATATTCCTGTTAAAATCACATTATGGAAGATCATGGCATCTTAAGCCATATGAAGAAGAATAAATACACGACAACATTGTAGGAGCTCCTCATTTGGTTAAGCAAGACCATCTCAACACCAATCTTAGTTATCGCGGTAGCTTTTGGAAAAGTCGGCATTCGTTTATATTTCCACAAATAATAAAGATCAATGTATGTTAACACCATGTGTTATATTTATTAGCTATAATTCTTGATTGTATCATAAATATGCACTTACACTTGTATTTAAACAAGGAAAGAAAGAAGATATTTAATTTACACATAGAATTCAGCATTTTTAAAGCCTTTAATAACCTAAATGCCACTACTATATTTGCATTAAATCTCAAAAAAATATGTTTGTTACAATTTCGTATAATTGTATAACACAAAAAGAGTCGTAACAGTTTGATTTTTAAATGAAATATATAAAATGTTATAGTGAATAATAAGAAATGATTTAGAAAGGTCTTGACCAATGTTATCCAACTATGAATAGAGTGCATTTTATAATAGAATCTAAAATTTTCCGGCCCGTCTGTGGTTTTCTATGGTTTGACCACGGACAAGCTCGCTGAGGTAATCAATGATTTAAGCCTAATCAGCGCCACCTGCTTTGTAGAAACATCAACTAGGACCAAGAGTACGACTTTTGTTACTCACTCATCACATTCGCTTGCACAACCCCTTTTTACATGTGAGTACATTTACACTCATTGCAGATAGAGCACAGAAAAACAGCCATGCTCTTACCGAAATTCGACCCTGGGATGCTCAGATCATGGGAACTCTGCTCATCTTAATCAAAGTTATAGTATTAACAACTACTAAAACTTATTCGTATTGAATAAAATGATTTACAATATCTGATCCGAATATGAGAAAATTCGTTTATAAGGCTTTACAAATAGAAATAATGCAGAACAGATAGAAGTCTAATGCTATTTTCTACTCTTAAGTAACAGAATAGGTTACAAAACATGATGTTATCTTTTAAAATAAAAATATTTCCTTCCATTTGGAAGTCAAAAGGGCTAACGTTTGCTTTGAAATTGCAGCG
>JAOUZG010033378.1:0-16191 GCA_026289955.1 Argiope argentata
GTATGCATGCGTGAGTCGTGCAATGGTTGCCCACATTCTAGCAACATAGTGTCCACAAAAGTAAACGCACTGAGGAGACGCATTTCTTAAGTAACTTGGTCTCGATAAACCTATTCCGTTACATGGTCCCATAGGGAGAAAGCTAAAGGGGTCAGATCTGTAGATTGTGGTGGCCATGAAACAGGACTCCGACGTCCAATCCAGTGGCTGAATAAAATATTTGTTCGTAAACTAGATAGGACATCATTTATTTTCTCTCACCTTTTTCTCGAAAACTATGGGCTGTAGAGGTACAGTTCTCCGGGTATTTTTTGTGTATTCCGGACAACAAATCTGGCTGTGCAGAGTTCATCCTGTTCTATTTTTTAATTATGTTTTCCTGTGGCTGGAATTTAACTTGATGATAGGAATATAAATCTAAGCCATAGTCTTGTTAAAATGTCTTATTAACCTTCATATGCAAAAAAATTAAGAAGATTTTAATATAATTTATCAATATTAATATTAAATGTTCACGAATTTTTTGAAGAAATTCTTGTGGGAAGTTTTTTTCTGTCTGATCTCTTTATTTCAGGGTTTTGGGCAAACTTGGAGCATTATGTTATACCAATGCATTCTGATTCACGACTTTCAGCAGCCAGATGGCGAATTACTGATTCATTTCATATAAAACTGCGCATTGGCCCAATTCTTCAGATAAATTGAGTTTAATCAGTGAATGAATAGCCCCAGATCCTCGTAGATTCCTGACGCAAAATCAGTATTTCCCCCAGGGCGATGTAAAATTGGCTTATCTCTTCACGGAGGGTCTTATCTTCCGGAAATCCAGCTTTCTGTGGCCCCTGAAAGTCACGAGGGAATTGAAAAGTAATTGGCCGTCTGTTAGGCTTCTCTGTAAAGAGGACTTCTACAGCCATGGAGTTTCTTAGATTGCATTTCACAGAGTTTTTTACTCAGTATCGTTAAATTGTATTTATAAATTACATGAAGCCATAATAGTATTTAAATACTGGTCTTCCAAATTTCGCTAAATATTCCAAGCAAAAACAGAAACATCAAAAAATAGCCTTAATCTATTAATATAATATAATATTTTGCAATAAACTAATTGATTCTGTTGACCAATTTGGCGATTGTTGACATTTATGGTTATTAAATATGTAATGCATATTCTTTTTTTCAGTTGTTACTATCGGTGTTCTCTCTCTCTCTCTCTCTCTCTCTCTCTCTCTCTCTCTATATATATATATATATATATATAGTTCAAATGTTCAATCTTTAAAAAAATACTTTTTATTCATACACTTAAGTACAAATTCACTTTTTTAAAACTTGTAGTGGATGACACTCGAAGTTAAAACGATTTTTTCAAATATTAATTCATTAATTAGGTTAATTTTTATAAATTTAAATTAATTAAAAACTAAATTTCCCTCCAAAAATTTTAATTCCCCCGCCTCCAGATCAGTAATACAAGCCTCCCCCCCACACACACTAATGAGGGGTTAACATGATTTCGATTGATTATTTCAAACGATTCTGTTTATTTTCTTAGTGTGTGATGCCTTTAAAAATAAACACTGCTAATACTTAGATTTTTCAATTAAATTTTGAAGTACTTTTGGAATTTAAAAAAAGACAGAATAAAGGAAATTAAAAATTTCTCATCTGTATCGCGTAGAAACTGGCATAGAAAATTTACTCATTTTACGTTGCCCCAATTGGCGGTGAAACTTCACGCATGCAGTGTGTTCTGATGTATTTTCAAAGGATATGGACTTGATTTCGTTTCAACCAGATATAACTTTTTTGATAAATCATTTATATTAATTGTTAGTATTTAATAAAAGGTAACTACAATAAAAAAATTGTAGACATAAGTAGAAATTGATTTTAATATTCTATATTACTGTTTTTCTGTTTAATATAGAAAATTATTGGGTAGGTTGCTGCATATATCTAATCTTTTAAGTTAACTAACTTCTCTTATATAAATTGAATAAACTAATTTTTCTACCAAACCAAACTCGGTTACCAAAATAACTAATAACACCCAACGCGAGGTGGAATCTGATTCCGGAAACAAATGAAATTCCCCCCAATCCAGTTCTCTCGGTAACGAGATTCCCCTCATTAGGTTAACTTGTTTGTACAGAAAATTGCCCAGATAAAAATCAATGGACTCCAAGATGGATCCGCCAAAGAGAATGCGATTACTATCACAAACAGTGAAACGGTGGCTGGCTACGGGAATGGAAACCCATTACAGTGACACCATCAGAGCCGGCGGAGACTGCGTGGTAATTATTGTGTTTACGTTTGTACGCAGCCGTGTTGGGGAAAGATCGAAGAAAATAAATCAAATGAAATTCTTTTGTTTTGTTTTTTATCTTTTGAAATTCCATATATACTGCTTTTTAATTTTATAAATAGCATGAAAGTTTTTAATCCTAATTTTTATATTTATATATTATTATATCTTACAATTTGTGAACAACTAGATGATTCTACTTATGCATTCTACAGCTCAATTAGATTAATGTTCCATTTTAAAACAACATTAAGGAAATTTTGGTGTAGTTTTGAACCACGTTCAGATGACGGTCGATACCTAAAATGGCACTCAATCCCCAAATTTACGCACCACACTAGAGGAAGTACATTTGGTCCCGATAAATTTAACGCTCAGCAGACCCGGTTATACGACGATTCTTTGGTGGAACCAGGTCCTCAGAACAGGAGGACTCAGGTCCCGTATAACCAGGTCACTTATGCAGGTCGTTATGCACTTTACAGTAAAAATTATCGCCTGATATTAATAAAGATACTTTTAAAAAATTGTATAAATTTCTTCGCATTGAATTTTTTAAATTCCGAAGCAAATATCGAAATGTACCATTCGAAGAAAACGATTTTCAAACCACTTAAGATGAATTACAGTTGCAATCGTTTGGTTCCATTTTTTCTATACATTCTACATTGTTTTTCAAAATTATTTTTATTCGAATCGTTTTAAATTACAATAGATTATGGTAGCGAAATGAAACAGATTATCATTGTTAGATAGAGAAAAACTCTGGCTTGGATAGCCTGATTGATAGGGCATTGAACTCGCATTCCTTATATTGCGAGTTCGAACCCTGTAGCCCAAAGACTTTCCGTGTGTATGGTAGCTGGTTCACGTATAAATCTGTCGTGGTCTCTAAGTCCTTCATGTCTAGAGTAATACAACTGGAGGAACTGGTTCAGAGGTGATCGTACTACGATTCAGGTCTAAATTACGATCTGTGGAAATGAGTGGAGGAAGTCCTGCCCGTAAAAAGGGCTGTGACGCTTTAGTGGCTAAGTCGTGATCTACTGACGCTATTGAATAATGAAGAGATCCTCAATCGGCTTAAATCACTGTCAATGGGCTTGTAAAGTGTCATAAAGCTCAAGACAACACAATAAATTTCATTTATTTAAATAAATGTACTTTGAGCATTTATTTATATATGTTACCGTTAAAGTATATAATGCAGTTATTTTATAGAATACCTTGTTAGTCCATGAAATAACTGATAGTGTCCGTCAAAGTATAAAACTCTCTTGTATTTCATGGTTTAACTAGTTATTTCGTAGAATAACGATCTGCAGCCCGTTAAAGTGTAAAATAATCTACATCCGTCCGTATTCCAGTGCCTGAAGTTGACAGAGGAATAGGAGATACCAAATCTATTTTAGCTATCATCATAAAAATAACCGAAGAAGGATTTTTCCAATTGGGCACAAGAAACTGCCGCATAAAACAATCATATTCCCGATCCCAATTCAGTGTTTGCGAACAAAAATTAATTAAAATCGAAGAAGTACCGGATGTAGAAATATCGCTCCAGTCGGTTGCTACAGCTCAAAGTTTAGGTACTAGTCAGGGATTTAAAAAATGTTCGTGTAAAACCCAGCGTGTCAACAAAAATGTTTTTGTTTTTGAAATAACGTATTCGAAGAGTCATTTTAGAAATCCGTGTTGTAACAAATGATTTTATGGCACGTTTCCATAAATACCATTTATACGCAGCATAAATATGATAAATTGCCTCTTTTTCATTTTAATTGTCTCTCATTATTTAATTCATAGAATACCTAGTCATTTCATAGAATAACTAGTTAAAGTGTCAAATGAATAACATATTACACACTTTAACGGACACGATCAGTTATTTCATGGAATAACTAGGTATTCTATAAGATATCTGTATTATATACTTTAACAGTAACATATATAACTATTGTCTGATGCAGACTTATAGTTACAGTGATGAAACCATTTCTAGAATTTCATCCCTTTAACTATTAGCGCATTTGGGTATTTTATTCACATGGAAATGAAGTGAGGAAACGACCAATGACATATTTCCCCAAAATATCACAGAAATTTGTTGCACCGACGGAAGGTCACATGTTAAATATCTTGGATATAATTCAATGTGTTTCCCAATGCTCTTGTTCATAGACGGATTGAATGTTACTTTTTCTGACTATTGCAATAATAAATTTCCGCATACAAGGAATTAGATAGAGCTGCGGTGGCATGGTGGTAATGCCTCGGCTCGTGAGCCGAAAGATTTAAGTTTCGAAACCCGATTCCACCAAAGAACCTTCGAAGAAGAGGGTCTGTTGTACGTCAAATCCGTCAGGGACAAACGTCTTGCCGCTGCTGTGCTGTGGTGTGGAGAAGAGAGAGTGCAAGCTTAGGTTTCGTTCTCGTCAACTGATCGCGGTTCAAAATTACAAGGCCCGTCTTGGGACGTTAATATAACTTAACAAAACAAAACAAGAAAGTAGATGAAAAAAATCACCTGAAAAAAAATATGCCAGAAAAAAATGATTAAAGAATGAAAATTATTAAATGCTTTGGGGAAAGAAGGTGTACTCTATACATGTGGATAATTTACTAGATTTAATAGATAATATACGCATAATTTACTATTAAAACATGTGACTGTATACTTTAAATGCGTTTTTCTCAAAACTGATTTTTACTATTTTTTTTGCTCACTTTAAATCCAATAACTCAAAATATAATCATATTTGCTATGAAATTTGATGGATTTTTTCCTTATACTGTTTTCTATGAAATTAATTAAAAGAGTTTAAGTTGAGTGAAAATATTTTTAATTTACAGTACATTTTTTGAATAATAACGTCATAAATTTGCCACAAGTTTCATGTTAAATATTTGATTGGTTCTAAAATTTTTATTTATTATTATAACCATTAATAAAATTGTAATTCATTCCCTAGAAAAAAATTCTTTAGTATATTTTGGTATAATTGTTGTCCGAAAGAGAGTATTAGTTTTTGGTGCAGCCAATTTGAAGTTTTAAAAATTTTGCTTTGAAAAGTCTCAAACCCAAAAATATGGTTCAAGTATGTCTGCGCCTTGTTTTTCTAAAAAAGTGCTCGCGAATGGGTTCGAATATCATTAATTCTCCAGGTACAAACCTAATTCAGCGGATGTGGTGTGGAGAGGAAAGGGGAGTGTCAGCTCAGGTATCATCCTCATCATCTGACCGAGGTTCAAAATTTCAAAGACCACCCCAAAATAGCTCTACTGTTTCTTTACAACGGGACGTTAATATAACTAAACGAGAAAGAATATAAAAAATATCGCCTGATATAAAAAAAATACATATCTTTGCATTATTCTGATTAAGAAATTTTCTCGCACCACTTTTAGTGACAGTGAATACTAAACTATGTGAAAACTTATGTAGAATGTATAGCGTAATCTTTAAATATCTAGTGTCACTTCCACCCTACATTTGGCACTGCTTTTCCAAATATGACCGCGGTGCCATTTAATTCAATCAGACATCCAGCCTGCGAAATGAAGGTTAGTCACCTCACAAATCCTCACACCCTCGGAAGATATTCCCGGACAATGTGGATCGGGGATTATTGATAGTCTTGTCCCAGACGCCATCGATTTCATCGATGGCTCATTTCTATAAGGTTTCGTCTTGACAGCGGAACATTTCCGGCAGCTTTCCCGCGAAGCCGCAGCAATACCAGATGAAGGAAGAGATAGTTAATCGGTTAGCGCATGGGTTTGCATAAATCTGTGAGTTAGTTAAGTCTAAGTAACCAGACTGTCGTACAGAATATCTTTCGTAGATTTGTCAAAAGTTTGAAAGAGATTCGCCGAATCCGTTAAGTTCTTAATAGGATAATGTAAATTTTAACTTAACTTAGATCTTTGGATTGGAATATGTTTTTAATTCTAGTTGCTTATATTACAAATTTCTTTTTTATTGAACAGAACGTGAAAAATAAATAGATAGATAATATCTTCCAAGATGAAAGCCTTAAGATTTTTTTAAACTTAAACTAAGCCAACTATTCAAAATTATTATTAGAGTCATATTTTTTTCTTGTATTTTTGAATAAGAACACACATTAAAAATATTGTAATTCGTCTTAAAATTTTAAATAAAACTTTTGAAGAATTTCCACATTTCAGACGTTCCTTATAGGCATATATATATATATATATATATATATGGAAACGCAATAGCTCAAACATTCTTTCGGTTAGAAGGAGGAAATTTTTTTATAAATTTCCATAAATTTTTAAATTAAATCTATTCTTAGAAAGAATGTTTGTACGTCTATCTAAATACTTGTGAAACGATATCTAAAAAACTTTAAAAAATCTACCAAACTATAAACTATCCAAAAAAAACTAATAAAACTTGATGCAGAGGCTTAGCAATTAAAGTATAGATCAGGATCATGTTTTAAATCCATGATAATATGATCGTAATTTCATAATAGTAACCATCTGGCGGTCTGCACGTTTTCGTGCTTGTTAAAACGATATAAATAAATAAAATTCGATATATAGTTCAGAAAAACTGCATATGTTGATCAAATTTTGAATCAAAATTTTCAAAGGTAGGACTTTCTGTTAACTTGTAATTCTGCGTGTATTTAAACGCAGTAACTCAAAAACGCAAACACTTCGATCAATGACAGCTGATATATATTTTTATGATCTAAAATATAGATAGATATTAAGATTAACCAAATCAGTCAAGTAACTGACTATGTGTCTGTTTGTACTTTCACATACATTTAAACGCTATAACTCAAAAATGCAAGGATTTAGATTTATTAAAAATTCCTTATGTTATTTTGTTTAAAAAATAGTAGTAGTGTTACATTTTTGGATCTCAATCGGTTGAACAAGGATGTCCAAAAAGTGTACTCCATTTTCATGCACTATTCTAAGAAGAACAAAGCGGTTTTGAGTAGTACTCTGGAAATAAAAATCTGAGTATTCATGCTATTCATAGCTTTTTCCAGGATGCACGATTTCTTATGAGAAGAAAATGAGTAACGCCTTCATTAGAAATTATAGGAGAGCGTTTTAGGAAACTCCTCTTTCCTGCCACCGGTTTACACATAAAAATGGATCAATGATGCAATTTCTTGAAATTACTTTGATGTTTTGGCTTCTCTTAAACTACATATTTCATGTAATCTCAAAGACAGAAATCGAATGGATGAATATCCGGTAAATACGGTTCCCAATTGCATACACAATACGTAAGTAATGATTGCCTGGTTTATAGACTCCAGCTTGTACTACACATCCTTTATTAAGGCTTAGATTGGCTTTTCGAAAAAATTAAATCACTTTCATAAGAATTGTAAATTGAAGATATTTTCATTACTTGAATATCAATTTTCCACTACGCAAACGAATTTTGGTTGAATAGGATGGTTCAGAAAATATTTGGAAAAATATTGAAAGTGAGATTAAGCAATTTCCTTTTGTGTTTTTTGATTATAACCTCCAATCACAGAGACATATGTAATACTGCGATAAATTATTCCAGTTTAAAATTATTGATTAATTTTAAATTCACTTCATATATTATTTAAGAAGAATGATCTCGTGAAATATTTTCAGAGTTTTTTCATATTATTTAACTAAAATGTTTAGTTGAATTGGAAAAAAGTAATTTGATAATAACACTTTTATTACACGTTCACGCGTCACATTCAATTTACAAATGTTAAGCCTTCTTTGGCGGAAAAGCAAAAAAGAACATTCAAAATTTTAGAAAGTTTTTCGACAAGTTATTTAGAGCATTACATATATGATTATTCTCAAATCATAGTTCAAAATCTTTTTCATCTTAATATTGGAGAGATTTATTTTACGCAATCTTCTTCATCATTTTTTAATCTTGTCTTATATTTTTATTATTATTTCGATTATTTCGCATAAAAGATGTCTACAAATGATTCACAAAGTGTTCCGACAACAAGATTTAACATATCTTATGGATTGTCTTATTTATTAAGATATCTTTCGGATTTTGGATTGTTGACATATCTTATTCTTGAAAGTAAAAATCAAAAGTTTTGTATCCACAGGGTGATTGAATATTTAATTCCTGAAATGATGATAAAGAAAATACACGGACGAATGATTTTGACATGAAATGTGCCTTTAGGGTATAAAGTTTTTACCGATAAAATAATCCCTAAAGGATCCTTTCTACGCTAAATGAAGCTGTAAGACAGCATTTATTATTAAAGATTTCTAATAGTAATTGGAGAATTATTATTTCAAGATGACTCGAGTTGATTGCTTAAATATCAATGAATCATTTCGTTTTACCACTATTTTAAAAGACTTAAAGAATAATGAAGACAATATTTTAAAAGAATTACAATATTATTAAGACTAAAAGAATGGCAAAATATTTGAATTTCTGATACTATCGCATTTGTTATTTTTTGTTAAGGAATGTGTCAAATAATGTAACGTGTCATTAATCATTTCCCTTTGCTAACGCTTTTTAATTCATTTTCTCTTTTTCATCTCCTTTATAAATGCTTCCTATTCTATACTTCTAGGTGAGTTTCAAAGATTAATTAATTGATAACGTTTACAGTAATTTATTTCTAAGAATTCAAGTACTTATGAAATGATTAGATAGATGTGAACAAAGTAATTATGTCTTAAAAATATTAAACTTGATTGGAGTACTATAAATGTAATTGCTTTCAGCATTGATTATATGGCGTAGTTATGCAGTGGATAATTAAGAAACAGTAATTAATGCTAAATACACTAAATTAGTGCAATCACTAAACCTCCAAATTCATAAGAACAGGTAATTCAAAATTCTGGAACGACAATTTTCTCCTTCAAAAGACGAAAAATTTTAAACTGTTAGCATTCTCAAGAAGTTGATGTACTAAACAGGTACCCTCATAACTATTAAGCAAATGTATACTCGGACATTCACTGAGTAGCCTTAGAAAACCACTTCCAAATTCATCTGGGCGAGGGTCTCTAACGAACTAAGTACTAGCAACAGGTATTTAATCAATAACATTTAAATGAAGATAGTGATATAAAAGAGATTTGGTAGGGTTAAGTAACTTCGTTGAAAATGCATTTGCGACTTTTTAGTATTCAAGAATTAAAGGGTTAATTTTTGTAGGATACCCCACAGAGCTATTTTATTTAACCATCATCTTCCTCCATTTTGTTTTGTCAAGACCCGATGCTAGATGCGATTCAAAGCAAAAGTTGTAAAAGGTTAGATCATTTCCCAGAGGGCGATACTTTTAATTAGTTTAGCATTCCAAAACAACGCCATCTATCGAGCTTTTGAAAAACTGTCCCAATTAATATTGAGCCAGAGACCCACTAACATCCGTAAAAGAAAGACGTTTGTCTTCACGCGTCAGCGATTCCCGATCACAAAGTACACAGCTACGCGGTAATATGTTTTCCTACTTCTATCGTCCTCCTAGAGGAAATAATCTAACTTTCTGATTATTTAATATCTCCATGTTTTAATTCTTTTTAATATTTCTTTGTAAATGCTCCTCTGTAAATATTCCCCTTTAACTCTAAATAAATTCTTTTATTTTCAAAAGAAGTCTCTTCATCCTTCGTTTGAATTATTTTAATCTTGGTTTAGAAACTAACCCATAAATATTAAAAAATCCTAGATTTCACGCTTCTAAAACCCCGCTATCTGAAGAGTCTAATTTTTGGAAGATTTATTTAGACTCCCTCATTTATTATTAAAAAAGAATTTAATTTACACGTTCCTATTGCAATCATATCAAAATTACTCCTTTCCAAAAGTATTGTTCGTAAAATTTAGGGTTATAATGGGTCATAAAAGGTCATAATCACAAAATGAAACATTTTAGCTGGCAACATTGCACTAAATATGAACTAGGATATCATGCCTTAAATAAAAAGAAAATATTATAAAACAATTACAAATTGTATCTCTTCATGAAAACCATCTTCAATGAAATAAAACTGATCGATAAATAGCATAGGATTAAAATATATATTTGATCTTAAATGAAAAGAAGAGCTGGAGAGAATATTTTCGCTTGAAAGCAAATCGAGCGCACATCGGGAGCAGCCAGCTGAATCGCCGGAAGAGAAGTGAAAGCGAAAGGTGCGAAAAGTACTCACGGACTGAGGGTGCATTTCGAACCACGTCGACTTTCGTTGCTTGGTAGCCATCGTGCCACGTGAAGTTCCTCTTGTATTCCGAATTGACCTAGGAGAAAAGAAAAAAGAAAATGAAATCTACAATCGCAAATTTCAAGCTATCATGTGAGAACATTATTATTTTTTAATTATTGTTTGTCTTTATGAAGGGGTCCATATCCTCAAAACATATCCCCCCAGGGAGGGGACGCATCCAAATGAAGATGAGATGCTTCCGGAATGGTGATCGGATCTCTCCACACTTGGAGGATTCAATAATAGATGGATGTTAGACTCCTCCTATCGATGAAGAGACGTGCTTCCTACGGGGAGGATTGCACCGTGGCCGGTGATGGCCATTAAGACTCAACCACAGTCCCCGCCAGTGTTGCTGTTGCTGAATGTCCAGTCATTCAGTTCTATGGTTCAAATCCGTGTACCTTCGTGGAGGGGTGGAGAGTCTAGATATGACTTACCCTAAGAAGCTACTGCATCCCTTCTTCCTTTGTAAAGCTGAACGCGAGAATAACAACAACAAAAGCAACAATAACTAATGATTCCAAAACCCACTAATCTATACAAAATTTATTTTTAAATGGCTAAAATATGCGCACACAAATAAGTGCTTTTATCATTTTTTTTGCATTGAATCCATGGCACAATATCACCATTCTTTATCTATGTTTCATTCCTTTTTTCCCTTGTTAAATCACCCCACCAAAGATATAATGTTGCTAAAGGAAACTGACGTAAAATATAAATCGAGAAAAGCACTCACCTTAATTACCGTGTAAATTTTACCTGAGGTGGAGTAACAGAGTGAGTTATAAAAGACGAAGAAACGCTGGAGGGCGGAAATATGAAAACGCGAATAATACTTCCTCAGTTTAGCTGGATTAAATAAGAAATGCACTTTGATTTATTTAGAGCTATTCAAAAAGGGGTAGATTTAAACTATTTATTTGTGATGAAATACAAAATATAGCGGCACATCCATTACATTACTGGATAGCGGGAATTTCGCAGTTTCTTTTTTTTTTTTTTGCAATAGGCTAATTCTGTTAAAAGCATCGCTTTAGTTTCTTTTTAAGAATATGGCAATGCTTCTGAAAAAATTGTTTTGAATGCTGCAGCATGTAACGTAATGTTGAATTACAGCGTTTACTCCGCTGAAAATTCACGGAAATATAGCCTCGTTATAAACATGCAGCTGCTGCAAAAAAATTCCGTCGAAGACATTTGAATATATGAAAAGAAAAACATTGATCTTATTCACACGTCGTACGAAAATGTTGAACGTATTCAAATTGCTTATAAGCGGTGGCATAGGAAATATGCACAAGCAAAGAAAAGTGAAAATTTCCCAAACAGCAGTATCATATGAAAATAAAATTTCTACTTTTTATGATCTGCAAGATAGAAATGTTACAGAATTGAGATTAATAATCAGAAAAATTTAACTTGAATGGCAAAATTAGATTGTCAGTTCGATTTTTTTTTCATGGCAAATAAAATTCATGCTGGATGCATAAAAAAGTACTTTCTTCTGTTCAATGATGTATCATATATGTCTCCATATGTTGTCTCTCATTATAAATGGATACAGTATACTGCCGAGTATTTGATTCGATTGCATTGGGTTTCCTTACTATTCGGTCCTGATTTTCTTTTATAGAGGCAAGGCATTTATTAAGAACATTTTCAAAACTTAAAAACTGTAAGTTTTGACTCTTTATCTTACGGTTGCATTTTTATATCTGTGAAATCATTTATAAGTGAAAAATAAAATAATTTCGAGCCAATTTTCTTAAGATCTAAACCTACGATTTAAGTCAATGTTTTGTTTGTGTTTTCTGCATTGAAATTGGGCATTACAGAATTTATGTGGGCCGGTATAGTCTGGTTGGTGGAGCATCGGACTCGTACTCCTTAGGTTACGAGTTCAAAACTCATCGACCAAAAGGATCCCCGAGTGTATGGCGGCTGGCGCTAGTAAAATCTGTCGTGGTCGCAAAGTCCTCCATGTCAAGAGCAATATCACTAGATGTATCTGGTCAAAGGTGATCGTTCTCTGCTCCAGGTCTAAACTACGATCTCAGATGAGTGAATGAAGTTCGTCCCGTAAAAAGGATTATAACTTGTGCGTAGCTAAGTCTTGGCCCTAGATGGCGCTACTTGTAGAGCAGGAGACCCATATCTCCGGCTTAAAATCTGCTGATGTATCAGCGGGACTAGTTCATGGCAAGTGTCATAAGTAACAACAACAACAGAACTTATGCTAACATGTGAATAGTTTATATCCTTTAACTTACTTTTTCTTTAAAAAATTCTTGAAACGTGCAATGCAGTATTTAAATACATATAAACTGCCAGTACAGAGCCTTCTACTCTCTACCGGCAAATGCTTCTATGATTCACCGACTGCACGTGCGTTTATATTGAGATAAACGGAGGACTTAACCTTCTAAAGTGCCGGTGTAACTTTAGGTCACATTTTAATTTATCGGCATTTTACAAAATAACTATAGCTTTTTCATGAGATGTTGCATAAATTTAAACTCTAAGTCGTTGCAAACACAACCAATACTAGTATTCATGACTATTGCTCGGCTCATAAAGCCGAAATAGCAAAATAATTGCCTTGTAAACTCTTGGCAGTGAAACTATGCGAAACCATTTGATCCAATTGAAATCATTTGTACATTTGTCAGTGTTTACCGAACTATGTGTATGCATGCATATACATTTAGGCTTTACACCATGTGTGTGTGTGTGTGTGTAATTCCTTCATAATATTTGCATGAAAAAGCTTCTATTATGATATTTACATGTATTAGACAACGTTTAAACGTTAATTGTTATCAATTTCTTTCTGTTGTTTACTTTAAAATGTTTTCAATAAATAGAATTTTTATTGTTTTCAACTTATGTGAAAGTACGACTTTTTTTTAATTTATAAATTTAACAAAATGAAACAAGTTTCATTGAGCCATCTACTGAGAATTATGAATTACTACTGAGAATTACTACTGAAAAGTTATGAATTGGCAGATTATCACCTCCAAACGAATTTTCGATTTGTCCTATGTCATACCAGACTCTCCGACCCGCCACGAAGGCACACGGAATAAACCATAAAACTGAATTACCAGACCGCCGCAACAGCGACACTGGCTGGAACTGTGGTTGAGTCCTAAGGAGCATCAACGGCCACGGCACAACCCTTCCCTTAGGAAATACTTGTCGTCATCGATGGAGGAGCCACATATCAATATACCTCCCAATATGGTGAAAGCCAACCACCATTCCGGACGCATCTGATCCTGATTTTGAGCCCCCCCCCCCTCGAGGGAATTTTGATTTATTATAAATAGTAACTGTTTGAACAAGAAAATACCCTTATACAATTTTATGATAAAAAAATATTACATATTTATTATGTACGCTATGTTTTACATCAAATATATTCTTTATTTTTAAAAAATTGTATCTGAAATTTTGACTTTTTTATTTCGAGAAAACCTTAGCTTCTCGACAAGGTTTTATATATAAAACAAAGACGATTAGTATAATTAATAAATAATTAGAAAATTTTAAACCCTAAAATTTAATTTTGTGGAATAATAAATGTTGAGAAGAAACAGAATTCGTTCCTTTTTTTTTTGACAGAAATTATCCATCAGAAAATAAAGAATGAGGTTGAAATAGAATACAGTGCTGAATCATTCAAAGTACAGGAAATTCTATTTCCTAAAAAGTTAAATTATTATTTTATTTCAGCTATTACTTAACTAAAAAAGTTCTTTTAAAAAAATGAAGAATGTATTTTAAAGATTTGAAAGTAAAAAATGAGAGGAAAAACATCAAAAGCTTCTGCGAATATTCTTGCTCTAAATAAATAATAAACAATATAGTCTCTAATACAAAATTATATAAGCCATTAAATTGTAGCAAAGATAAAAATGCACTTATTTTTCGGGAGAAATTCATTAGCATAGATAGCTTGGTCTGCTAAAATGAAACTGAATATGTTCTTATCGAAAGCAAGAAAATATCCATTTCCTTAAAATAGTTGATACACTTCAAATTCTTACTAATCAATAAACATTAAAACGCATTCTTCAAAGTATCAGCTGTTAAAGGTACATTACAGTACTTTTTTCCGATGCTATTTTGCTTTCTGCGTTTATTTATACAGCATTAGTCATGAAAAACAAACCAAATCCAACTCAACTCTAACAGCTGAAGTGGAATCATCCACTTCAAGCGCTCGCTGTAAATGTACTTCTTTTGCGACTGCACTTCTCTAGAGGAGAAACTAGCTTTCAGGGGGAACATTTATCAGTAAAAGCTATTAAGATTGAATAACAGGTGAAAGTGACATTTTCAACAAAATTCTGGGCTATTAAGGCAATTTTTCCAACTAGTCGAATGATCTGGAAAAGTTATATTCTGACAACACTTTACATTAAAAAACAAACACTGTACATTAAGCTAATGCGTTTTAAATCCATTTCAAAGAAAATGTGACATTTCTTATATATTTCGCGAGAATATCCTGATACATTTTTCTCGGTTCGCATCGACTTTTAAGTTTATTTCAAAAATTTTAATTCTGAAAGAAATATGTTTTACTTTAATGTTTTCCCTTTCATTTCCTTCAAAATTTGCTTTAGCCAGCAGTGTTCAGAATTACTAAAATCTTTATGTTTTTTAGAATTAATTTTACTTATATGGAAACAAAGTGCTCAAGGATTTTAAATAAGTATTAAAAAAAATTTATGTAAAAATATAGCTTTATCCAACTATCCATTGTTCATTTTTGTCGATGACATTTTGCCATCTTTAAGCTAGTGTCATAATTCCATTTTCATAAAACTTCCAATTTTAGCAAACAAAAAACCGAATTAAATGTGATTTTACATCATGAGCGTTATAAAAAACTTTATCATTTGAGGAGTTCAGATTGGAACAAAATAAATGATAATCTGAAAGTGCAAAGTCAGGTAGATGTGGTAGATGTAACAATACATCTCTGCATAGTTTCAATAATTTTAGCTAGAGATTAAAGTGTTGCATAATCATACTAGAAAACAACATCTTTAAGATTTACCAATTCTCCCCGCTATTCGTGAACAGCAGATCTCAGTTTAGTGAGATGAATGCATCATTTGAATTAATTGATTGGTTTCTCGGTAAAAGTTCAAAATGTAATATTTCTTTATAATCTCACCAAATTGGCAGCATAATCTTTTTTTGTGAATAATCAAAAAGAAATTATAAAAATTTCTTCATATCATAGTTTTAGAATGTTACCCGATCCCAGAGTTTCTGAACTTCTTAGAGAGGTGAAACTATGTAAGTAAAATGTGAGAATTCCCGTAATATTTTGTTGGATCTTGGTCTTCATCTTTATGATTCATGTAATTAGTTTTTTTCATATTTATTAGATAAAGTTTTCAGATTTCATCGGACGCCTTGTTTAAAGTGATATTGCTGATTTCAAAACGGAGCTGTCTGAATGTAGGTGGAATGCAAGTTACTGCACGCACGTAATCACAAAATTCCTGTTTTGAAAGCTTCATAAGCCTAATAACAACTTCCGGACACGAGTAATTTCTATATCTAGTAGCTATGTTATTCGGCTACAAACCCTAACGCTGCGA
>JAOUZG010033382.1:0-11451 GCA_026289955.1 Argiope argentata
ACCAAAGAGCAACGCCGCATAGCCCGAAGGGACCAGATGGGACCACCGAAGAGAAATCCCACCTAGCACGCACGAATCAAATGAGGCCACCGAAGAGCATCCCCGCCTAGTATTAAGGGACAAAATGGGGCCACCGAAGAGCAACCTCGCATAGCACGATAGAACCAGGAGGGACCACTGAAGAGCAACCTTGTATAACACGGAGGAACCATATGGGAACACCGAAGAGCAACCCCGCATAGCACGAAGGAACAAAATGGGACCACCGAAGAGCAACCACACTTAGCACGAAGGAAATAGAGGGGACCACCGAAACGCAACCTCGCATAGCACGAAGGAACCAAATGGGACTATCGAAGAGTAACCCCGCCTAGCACGAAGGAACAAAATGGGGCCACCTAAGACCAACCCCACCTAGCAAGCACGAACGAGATGGGGTCACTGAAGAGCAACTATAGTTAGCACGAAGGAACAAAATGGGGTCACTGAAGAGCTACCATAGTTGAAAGAACAAAATGGGAACACCGTAGAGCAACTCCACCTAGCATGAACGAACTAAAGGGTGCCACAGAAGAGCAACCCCATCTAGCACGAACGAACCAGATGGGGTCACCGAAGAGCAACTCTGCCTAGTACGAAGGGACAAAATGGGGCCACTGAAGAGCAAGTATAGTTAGCACGAAGGAACAAAATGGGACCTCCAAAGAGCAACCCCTTCTAGCATAAACGAACCAAAGGGTGCCACCGAAGAGCAACCCCACCTAGCACGAAGGAGCATGTTAATATTGCACCCGTTCAAACAATAAAGAACTCTCTAGAGAAAACACCTATTGGTATAGAAAAAGAATTAAAAAAATGCATTACATTTTAAGTTGTGAAACATTAAAAATGCAGAAAATACTTTAAATGTGTTAACTTTTTTTTACAATAGGAAAAGGCTAAGTGCCAAATATTTCACAAAATGTCCTCAATAGAAGAGTTAATGACTGGAATTTTTATGATTTTTTATTTTTTCACCATCAAGAAACATTCAATTTCTTGTCCATCTCAGTCTATGTTCTTGTATTGTGGATAGGATTTGTTCACGTGATTTGAAGATCCTTTTTCAGCGGCACGCTTATAAGATAAATTCTAAATTTAATTTAATTCAATCCAGTTTTTTAATAGGAGATTTTGAATATATATACACTCCTTCGTTCATATGTACTCATGTATACAATGATTCTTTAACTGATGTTAAAATTAAGAAAGATGTGAACATGGCAATTTATTTTTATTGCTCGACGAATAAAAATAATGTTTTTAAAAAGACAATACAATACATGACTTTATAAAAAAAGAGTTTATTAAAGTTGTAATTAGAAATGATCAGTTTCTTTATTTTATCAGATATATTTTACAAGAGGAAGAAAAATGCAAAAATTGTAATTGCAAAATGAAAGCATAGAATGAAATGACATCTCAGTTCGCTTTTCATGAGCCTGAAAGCTTTCAACATTAGTTGCGCTTTTGAACAAAGCACATAATATACTCCTAATATTAATATAAATGCGAAAAACACAAAATGTTATAATTAGAAATTATCAGTTATTTATTTTATCAAATATATTTTACATATGAAAGAAAAATGCAAAAATTAAAATCTCAAAATGAAAGCATTGAATGAAATGACATTTCAGTTCGCTTTTCATGAGCTTGAACACTTTCAACATTAGTTACGCTTTTGAACATTTTGAACGAAGCACATAACAAAATGCTCCTAACATTAATATAAATGTGAAACATACAAAATGCTGTAATTAGAATTTATCAGTTATTTATTTTATCAAATATATTTTACATATGAAAGAAAAATGCAAAAATTGAAATCTCAAAATGAAAGCATTGAATGAAATGACATTTCAGTACACTTTTCATGAGCTTGAACACTTTTAGCATTAGTTACGCTTTTCAGTGCTTTCAACAAGGCATATAAAATACTCCTAATATTAATATTAATGTGAAACATACAAATTTTTATAGTTAGAAATTATCAGTTCTTTATTTTATCAGACATGTTTTACATATGGAAGAAAAATGCAAAAATTGTATTCGCAAAATGAAAGCATTGAATGAAATGACATCTCAGTTCGCTTTTCATGACCTTGAACACTTTCAACATTACGCTTTTGAACGCTTTGAACAAAGCACATAACAAAAGGCTCCTAACATTAATACAAAGGTGAGACACACAAAGAAAATTGGAATAATTTGCCAAAGATCCGGAGTATCTGAAACAAAAAAAGGTTTAGTTTAAAAAACATAACAATTCTATTAAAATACAATTTATTATAAACCTAATCATATTTGCTTTATTAATAATTAATCATATTCTTCCTGAATTCTGGAAATTAAATTCAGCCATGTGAAATGAACTCAGAGCTTATTAAAAATGTTTAATTTTAGCATCAATTCGACCTTCAAAATTTGGAATTTGATATGTTTTAAACTTTAGAATTATATTATTTTCACGTTGTGATCAAAGTTTATTTCTACATACTAAATACAACTTCCTTGAATAGATTCAAAATACAACAGAAATCAGGAATTTTGACATCATATGACAATCTACGGAAATTTGCAGTAACTTTTTCGAATTTCGTAGTAACTGTGTTTTGAATTTATGAATCGTATGCAATATCTGATTTGTATGCAAAATCATTCGTATACATTATCTGATTGAAAGAGATTGTCAAAAATTTGATGTATTTACAATTAGCTTTCACCTGAGACTTCGTACGCATGGAAAGGCACACAACGAACTTAAAAACAATTTATTTATAATGTGTACCTGAAAATCAAAACAGCAAATCAAGGCCGTATTTCTTCAGAATCAAGTCAAGTCTATTTTATTTATCTATTAAGATTGGGATAGCTATAATAGTATTATACAGGAAATTTAAATTTTTAAACTTTTAACCAAAACGAAAATAAACATGTCAAGAATTACAACACATCGTGCAATCGTGAATTTTCAACACCAATTGAGGCAACGCAAATATGTAAATTTTATACGTTAGTTGGGGTTACGCAATACAGATTAGAAATTTTTAATTTCCTTTATTCTGTTTTATTTTAATTCAAAAATACTTCAAAGTGAATCCCAAAAATCCATTCATTAACAATGCTTAATTTTAAATGTATCAAACACTAAGAAAATAAATAGAATCGTTTGAAATATTCTGACGAAAGCTTACTAAGCCTAACCTCGTGGGAAAAAAAATGAATTGAAGTCTTACTTATTTGATAAGGAAGAAATGAAGAATTTTAGCGGGAAAGTTAGTTTTTAATTAATAAAAAATTAATCACAGAATTAACCGGAATAATTTAGAGCCTAAGTCCTATTTTAGACTATAATCTATCTCTGAGCAAAATTTCACCCAATTTCGTTCAGCTGTTCTAGCGTGATTGACTAGCATCATCCATCCATCCGAACATTCACATTTATAATAGTAGTATAGAATATAGGAATTCATAATCTAACTATCACCTAATTACCTTCATATTTTAAGATTTTGTTTTCATATGACCAGGAGAAGACTGGTAGATTTCTCATAGACAAAATTTGTTCCATCTTTGGTAGAAATTTATAGTTTTCTCACTTAACCTGTCTAATTTATTTTGTCTTGGGCTATTTATAATTCTCCATTTTCCTAAAATTTATCATCTACCTTTTTTTAAACCTGTGTATGATTAATTATATAAACTTTACTCAGGAAGTTTAGATGCGTTTAACGTCGATCTGTTGGAAATAAATAAGCTCAATAAAGTGAGAAAGGGTTCAAAATTAGATTTTTAAAAAAATTTATTTCTTTAAAGATTAACCCATTACTATATAAGTTAATAAAGCTTTGAAAAAATTGTTTCATGGAGGAAATAGCTTTATTTAATTATCAATAAGACATATTAAACTGTATTAGCATCTAGTTCATCAACTACAAGTTTTTAGAAATGTATCTGAACTTAAGTAGATGAATAAAAGTATCTTATTGAAAATTTGAACTAGATATACATAGAGAGAGTGTGTGAACTAAAATTAGAAATTGAATAAAATCAATTTTCAAGGTGAAATATTTTATAGCATTTTAGTATGCTATAATACATTGAGGTGCTCTGAAAATATATATTTCAGTATCATTACTAATTATGTTTGGTAATCGTGTATACTAGAATTCTTTTGAGTTGTTATAAACTTCATGATATGGATAAATGTATTGGCTTACATGGCTTGGCTCCTACTTTTGCTTCACACCTGAGTCCAGTAAACCCTTCTTGGCATCTATAATTAAAAATTTTGGCTTAAAAATTATTTCTATATATTACACAACAAAAATTGCGGCAGCAGAAAAAGAGACAATACAATTAGACCACTGAAATTTCTGATGTTTCAGAGTTCCTAAAGCTTTTTGTTGTCGAAAAAATGAGTTTGGGTATAATTACAAAGCTTTTCAACAGTGCTTTTAATCATAGCTCAGAATTCAATGAGAATCATCAACCTTTTGACTTTGAAATCATTCTTAATAAAATAATCCACAATGCCTTATACCGTGAGAGTTTCAATGACATTTTGAAATTTTAAAGATCTGAATATTTTTAACATTCCAAAAATATTGAATAAACTCTTACAATCCATAACTGGCGCATAAATATCGTAAAGAAGTTTAATCAGAAAATGTGCAACTCCAGTAGTTTGCACAATGATACAAGTATATTACCTAGTCCTAAATGATCCATGAGTCATTATTTAACTATCTTATTCCTATAACTCTGAGCAGCATATCTAATGATTCCAATTTTCTAGAAGTAATTCATACAGTCTTTCCGAATTATTTGTTAATAATCATGAATAATGTGCGACTTTCTAATTGGGTGATTTTTTAAGCCTAGTAGGGCAAATCTATTGTGCAATATAGAATAAAATTTAGCAGTATTGTATATTATTGCTGACTCTTTAATAATATAATATCTCACAATATTTTACAACATCATACACCATTCTGACCATTCTATTATAATCAACATTAATGTATATTATTGTTTAATTTTTAATAATATAATATCTAGCAATATTTTACAACATTATACACCATTCTATTATTAAATAATCATCAATAATGTATAATATTGTTGAATTTTTAATAATATAATATCTCACAATATTGCACAATATTATATACCCTTTTAACGATTCTATTATTAAATATTCAACAATAATGTATATTATTGTTGAATATTTAATAATATAATATCTCACAATATTGTAACATATTATATACCATTCTGACCATTCTATTGTTAAATATTCATCTATAATGTATATTATTGCTGAATATTTAATAATATAATATATCACAATATTGCACAATATTATACATCAATCTGACTTACTTGGAAACTAATTATATTTCTAAAACGAGAAAGAATTAAAGAATTTCTTTTTCCTAGTTATACCATTACTGATATCCTATTTATTAAAATTAATATCTTTAATTGAAAATTATGATTCAATTTTCAATTGAAAATTTGTTTTCATATTAGCACCTGAACGAATTATTCCGTCTTGTAAGAATAAAAATTTAAAATAAAATTATATTTGAAGAGATATGTCAATAACATCTTTTATTCACAAAACAAAGCATTCTTGAAAATTCGAAGTATAGAATATAACTAAGAAACATTTTTTTCTGGATTTAATAAACAACGCCTTCAAAATAATGAATAAAAAAGGACATCAATGGGATTTACATCTAATTTTTTTTCTTTTATACAATCACTTATAATAATAGAATTTTTTTAAAAAAAGTATGTTTGATTTCCTTTTGGAGGAAGGAATCATACAAATGGATTGGCCAGCGTATTCTCTGAAAAGGAACTCAATGATCATATTTGGGACATTCTAGGCTAACAAATTTTTGAAACCCACTATCTTTACAAATTCTCTTAGTGGGACAGATTAGCTCAACCCCTCATCAATCGCCTCATTGATTCGATGCCTCAAAGATGTTCAACTTTGCTGGACATCCCGGGTAACCATATATATACTAAAAACTATTTTCTTTTAATGAAACACCTTTTTTAATTTGTTTTTTCACCTCAAATTGTATGTGTGTGTTTTTTCCTTTTGTGCTGAAATGCTCAACAATTTTTCTGACAAACAAACGTCATTTTATTTCATACTAGCCGCCTTTGGCGACCAGTCGGTATTATTCGGTCGCCATTATTAATGCTCGCTAAAATTTTCATATAATATTTTATGTAGCTGTGTTTCATAACAGGTTTTACACTAAAATATTTTTAAAACAAACAAATTTTGATAATCATATAATTCATTTATAGTATTATTTTCTTCAGATGTTCTGTTCATTGTACTACTCATCTTTCTCTTTCTATCCGAGCAATGATTGTCCCGGAATTGATATTTTGCTTAAATGGTGGAGGGAAATGTCTAAAATTCTACGTTTTTGTAGAATAATGAGATTCAAATTATCATAAAGGTAAACACACTAAACAAATAAAGACACAATTGGTTTTCAAGAGACGTGAAAGTTTAAAAACAGCTTGGAAAATGCCGCGCACAGACGAAATAATGGTGACACACACACACCCTTCTTTTCTTTTCTGTTCTTTTATTTCCTATCCTTTTTTTCTTTACTACTTTTCTTTTTACATTCTTTTTTTTTCTTCCCTGCACAGATTTTATTTTGAGCAGGCATAGATTAAATATCCATACAGACTAATAAATCGAGCAACTATTTTCTTTCTTTTTTAAACATGCCGTTATCTATAAATGAAAACCAACTGACTTCGCGTATTTCTTTCTAAACAAATCATAATTTATTACTTCCTGCTATCTTACTCAGTTGGTGTGGGGGAAGGAAATGAAGATTTTTTACGGGAAAGTAAGAAAAGTGCCTTTTTCACTATTTTCTTTGCAGTTTTTTCATTTTTTCTCACCATAAGAACCATCCTCGTGTCTTAACGAAAATATTTTTTAAAAAATTAGCCGAATCAGTCGATCCGTTCTCTAGTTTTGCGCTTAGCAAAGCATTTCGAGATCCATTTTTATTAATATAGATTGCTTATTACATATGCCAAAATGTAACAATCATTCAAACAATTATCCAGGTGCAAAATCACCCCAAAAACTCAGTATACTTTAATTATTTGGAGCAGTGTAATTCAAAAATAGTAATATGTATCTATTACAAATAAAAGAATATTACTAAGATTCTAGGAAATTAATGTAAAATAGATAAATAACTAGCTTTTTTTACCTGCATTTGTAGCTGTTTCCAACTATTTCGCACTTCCCATTCACGCATCTATCGTCATTACAAATGGCTAAAATATAAAAAAATTAGAAATTTTAAAAAATAATTTAATATGCTCAAATTTCTTATGGTTTTTATTTATTAAATTCTAAAGCGACAGAGTTAAAATCCTAATTTGGGAAAAGATATTATAAAATTTAATATATCCATGAAATTTGCTTAGGTAATTTCTATATCGATTCATTCTATTTCGTGAAATATTGCAGCTATATATATATATATATATACTGAAACTATTTTAAAAGAGGTACAAATAAACAAATAATAAATTGCCATTTTCATAATAAATTAGAAAGATACACAAATGTATTAAGAGAGCGCGTATGCAGCTATTCCCAAAGACATAGTGGAACTAAGAAGAATAAAAAACAGATATTTGTAAGTGAAAAAATGAGAAATCCAGCCTGATGACTTTCTCAAGGGTCACCATCAAGCAAGGATTCCAATAAAAAGTGGAATTTTTTTCTGTAAAGAGTTAGACTATTCTCTAAAAAATTAACTCTTTTATGACCCAAAAAATTCCGAATTTTAAAGTAGAAGAAAGGTATCAATTTTTAGCACAAAAAAGAATTAGAAAAAAAGACAATAAAAAAACCTCACAAATAAAATTCAGGATTGAAGAAAAAACATATATCACAAAATACTAAACACAATAAAAAAAACCCATATTAGCAAAAGAACAAGTAAGAAAGTAAGAAGTCTAGAACATACCCTTAAGAGAGAGATGTGCATCCAAGCAATGCTAAAGAGCAAATGAAACAGACTGGAAGAAATTGAGGCGAATGCCAAATCAGGAAGGATACAGTAGAAGAGCCGTTTTGGCCAATCAGAGATTAGTTTAGGTCGTCAAATCCCGCCCCCGAGACGAAGACTGAAGTGCGTAGATTTTTCGATTTCGGGTTTTATTAATTCAAAATATTTTAAGTTTTTTTTATGTTTATAATCTCATGAATAATAGGTAAACATAGGGAGAAGATTTTTAATATAATAAAGTTAATTGTATTTTCCTTTGATTTTTAGAAGCACGGGAAAGTCCTATTGAAATTGGATGTAAGTGTAGATTTTAACGCTGAAACCAGTGCATAGCGGACCCCGAGGAATTGAAAAATTATCTTCTTGAAATTGTTAATTTCAAGAAGACAATTTTTAATTTTATTATATAATTTAATTTTTTTTAACAATCATGCGGAAAAACAGCAATTATCTCGTGAAACTAGTAAATTATGAAGAAAATAATTTTTATTGTCTTGTAGAAATATTCATAGCCGTGATATGGAATTCCTTATTGGAAACTGCTTGAAAGTAATGTCTGGTTCGATGTGAATAAATGGATGACTAGACGAGAAATTTTTTCTCGATTTTTTTTTCTTACGTAGAATCCTCTAGTTTTTGAGAAGAGGAGCCCATTATATGTGCTTATGAACACTGAAAAAATACTTCCTTAGGGTAATATCCCATATATTTGACAAATTCTCATAAACATTTTTGAAATTTTTTCAATTTATATGAATTTTTTAAAATTAAATTTTTTGTTAAAATTTTTCAGGGCTTTGTAAACGAGTCTATGACACGGTTTTAAATAGTATCTGTTGTTTATTTCTATTATTTCTATTCTTTTTAAACTTTTCTGAACTTTCACTTGACCCGTTTTATCCAAATTTAGCAGTAATATCATTCTTTCAATTTTAAAGAGTACTTAAAAAGGGCTCTATTTTTTTTATTCAGTTCATTGAAGAGCCAGAAAAATTGGTACAGATGTACTATAATGAAACAAGGCATGTAACTAATCATATGATAATTATGATAATATGATAGAGCCGGCTTGCTGGCGCAGAGGTAGCGCGTCTCCCTCGTGTTCTGGAGGTCCCGGGTTCGAGTCACGGTTTGGGCCTGGTTGTTATTCTGTGTGCCATCTGTGAGATGTATGAATGTGCCCCCCTGTAAAAAGGGGTTGTGCAAGCGAATGTGGAGAGTGTGTAGCAAAAGTCGTACTCTTGGCCCTAGTTGGCGCTACTTTAAAACAAGAGACGCTTCATTCGGCTTAATCTGCTGCTGGGTCCAGCAGCGGGCTTGTCCATAGGCAAGTGCCATTAGTAACAACAACAACAACAACATGATAATATGATAATTACGATATATAAGCGCTACAATAGCTTTATAAGACAATAGTATATAAGACAATTGGCATGCCTGTTAGAATCGTTATTAAAACTACAATGTCGAATTATCAAGTTGCAAGCGACTTTCTGTGTGATACTAAAAATATTGAGAATTCTAAATGTCCATGGCCTCGCCCATTGTCCTAACCTTTTTTGTGTGTGAAGAAAAAGAATAACGCTTATCAGGTAGTAATGTAGCATAGTGGAAAAAGTGTGTGGAGGAGTGGTTTTTAAAAAATATAAATGAAAAAAATGAATATAAATAATAATAATGATGTCTTTGCCTAAAAATGAAAATCTAAATTAAATACTGCAATGAATCTAATTTAAATCTAATCTAAAATAAATGTCAAAATTGCTATCTCTTAGCATTTGCAGAATTTTAAGAAGATTAAGAAGATTTTACAAGGCTAAAGCGGTTACATTTACGGATTCCGGTGATACCTAATGTATTCTAATAAATTCCAGCAATAATTAAATTCTAGCACCTATCGAAATTGATGAATTGGATCTAAAGCTCAAATAAATACGTCTAACGGTTTTCGTAGCAGCTACAAACAATGGAAATAAATCAGGGTGAGATGGCGAGTGCCTGGACTCTTCCTGATTGGTTAGTTAGGGGTGTGGGGTGGGCAGTATCCTACCTAGAAGGCTGAGGACGTTTGAAAGTTAAGTTAAAGGATAAACAAGGATTTGAGTTTTAAGATTTATAGCATTATTTTAAAGGGTTTTGATTTAGAAATATTATAAGCGAAGGATATTTCGAGGTTTTCTAGTTCTATTGTTGGTGGTGGATATTATTTAAAGATTCAAAATCTAGTTTGTCCATGTTTCTAAAGAAGTTGGTTGCTAAGTTTTTAATATATTTTCTAAAGAAGAGGAGTAGTCTAAAGCTTTGTACATATTGGTATTAGACATGAACCGTAGCATGTTGCAATTTTTTTAGAAGTTGTTATTTTGTTGTCTTTCCTTAAATCTTATGTTACTTTTGGCAGCATATCCCCACACTGGGAACCAATATGTGAGTACTGGAAGCAAATAGGCAGTGTAAATAAGTATTTTGTTTTGCCTAATCAATTTAGAGTCTCGAAATATTAGGGAGGAGGAATTCACGAGTTAAAGCTCGAAACGTTTTAGCACTATAAATAAAGTGAGGTTTCCCAACTAATCTCCTGTCTAAAATGACACCTAAATATTTACATTCTTAAGACCACGAGATTTTTTGATTTTTTTTAATTTTAAGGGGTAAGGGATTTAGGTTTACAGTTAGTTTTTGTAAAGAACGTCGCTTCAGTTTTGGGGGCATAAATGTTCTATTTTGAATTTTTGGAACCAGTCCTCAAGAGCCTTGTTGTAACGGTTTAGTGTTATTGATATATATTTTGGATTTTTATTTCTTGCTAGTATTGCGGTATTGCTGCTTGGGCATATCATTAATAAATATTGAAAATAGCACCGGTCCCAACTTGAATCCTTGTGGTACACCTGTTTAGATGAGTTTTGTATCAGAGAAGTCATTATTTATTATGATTTTAAAGGATATGTTGCTGAATTAGGATGGGATAGTTTTAACTAGGGGGTAGTTAATAAGTTAATGGAGTGCCCACCTTGCGGCGAGTCTTAAATAGCGTTCTGCTGAAGTGGGTGGGAGAACCGTCCAAAGCTTTAGTTCGTTCCAGGCAAGTCGGTAAATGTTTTCAATGTTCTTTTTAAACAAATCGTTATTTCTTCGCCAACGAACCTATATCACCAAATTGGTCAAATCTAGCCATCTTTTGTTGTAATAGAACGGTCTTTTTTCCCTGACGAGGGATACCATTACAACTAATTTTATAGAATTAAACTATTTTAGATATATTTACAATATGTATACTTCAATTCAGAAATATTTACAGTATTTACACAACAATTCAGAAATATTT
>JAOUZG010033393.1:0-15602 GCA_026289955.1 Argiope argentata
TTTAAACCATTTAATGAAGAAAGTCTCTGCAATTAAGGTTTAAAAATATATCTTCTTCGTTAAATGATTCAAAAACTCAACAATAAAGCATAAAATTCTTTGATATAAGTGATTTAAAAAATAAACCCTCATACTTGAAAGAGTAAAGGCTAACACATCAGATCAGATTGACATATGAATGCTTTTTTTATCAGTCTTTTCAAAGTTGAAACTAGTGATATAAGGAATGTAAGAATATCTCTTCAAAATTTGTAACCTCTTCTGGAAACAGCTTTTAAAGTTATATCTTTGCACAAATCAGTTTTTGTCCGTTTTACACATTTTTATTCTAGTCAGTAAACATTTTATTTTATTTTTAGAAGATATTTTCGACAACATTCTATTGACACTGCTTGAAACATTTTGTTGAATTGATCATTTGATATTTTTACCTGTCTTTTTGTTGAATATTCGATAGTTTCAAGCTTTCTATTTCTTTCTTCAATGAAGCAATCTGATTTTCTCGCTTTTGTAAAATTAGACCGAGACTCAACATGTGCAATGCTCTCTTCTCCTATAATTTCTGTTAGGATGGCGATAACTTACATCAGAATTTATGAAGACACCAATCGTTCCTCTTTTTAAATGGTAATACTTTCATCTGACAGATAGTTTAACTTTGGTGCAAGTTTTTCTTTCATTTTTTGGCATTATGAAACAATCTTTCTTTCAATTTACGAGAATAACCGTTCTCACTGGAATGCAAAAAAATGTTAAAACTTTCCTAAGAAAAGGATATTCCGAAAATGAATGTAATATATTATTTTTCGAATTCCTTAAATGCTAACAAACGTACTATTAATTTTAAATTATGCTTCAAGCTTTACCTCTAAATCAAGTATTTACCTCTAAAATGAACAAATTTTTAATCTTTAGTTCGTGAACCAAAGAAAAAATTACGAACTCCTCCATAACAAGAAAACAACATTCTAAGAGCAAAATGAAATCAGAAATATCCATTTCTAAAACTTAATTTTTCGTCTTTTAATTTTAAATGCAAAAAAATGAATACGTAAAAATCTCTGTTTTTAAATAGCATCTTAAAAACAATGAAAAAAGATCATATTATTCATTATTATTCAATGAAAATTCCTATTAGAAAGCAATGAAAAGAAAAGAAAAGAAAAAGCAAATGGTATTTTAAGGAACAAGTTAATTATTCGAAACTGCTGTAAAGTAAACAAGAAGAGAAGCTTACATTATTTTCAATAAAAATAAGAGTACACATCTCGGAATTCATGTATATTAATAACAAAGAATGTGTGGGTATGCCTCTGCCTTTATGTTGGCGCTTTACAGACAAGACTGTTTGCTACACAGCAACCAAATTTGGAGTATGTATACATTGAATGACGGGAATGTACACCTTAAAGTAATAATTATGACATTTTAATTAAGTTGAAAATCATTTGAAACTTGATGCTTCTCTGCGATAACTTCCAAAAATGTTACTGCACAAAAATGTTATTTACGCCATTTGAGAATTAAAAACAAAATTTTCCCTTAAATTTTGTCCCTTTGGAGATCATAGAAAATCTTTGTTGAATTTCATCAATTCACGCAGTGCAGAGAAAGTAATCGTCAAGGCATTTGAGTTCAAGATTTTTACGAATCTCCCCGAGTTTGAAAAACACTTTTGTCTAAAATGTCCTTCGGTCTCTGACAAAGACAACTCAAGGACACTTTAAAGTAATTTGTTGAATATTGGTATACGGTGTTTGCATCAAAAATCAAATCTGTTCAGAGGAAGTTTGTCTGTCCGGCTGTCCGAATAAAAGTTAACATGATCATTACAAAACGAAGAAAGCTAGACAGGATGGATGGATAGTGGGTTTTAGTGGCGCAAGAGCCAGTATTTGGCTATACTGCGCCAATTTGTACGGTTAAAAAACAAAAGCGTGATTATGAAAATAAAGTTCAAATAGAAACTGATTAAAATATTTCAAAGCCAGGTATTCAACCATTGTATAAAATTGCATCAAATTCAAACTTTAAATAAAAGGATAAAAACCAATTACTTTTAAAAAATTAAAAAAGTGTTTTGGGGGATGTTCCCCTAAGAGCATTTGAAGGTCCACTGTGAAAGTATTAAAAAAACGGAAACGATGATGACCAAAACCAGGACACTCAACTAAAAGATGAAGAACCGTTAAAATCACTTGGAATCTAGAGCAGAAAGGAGCTCTATCGCCGAATAAAAGATGTTTATGAGTAAAACGAGTGTTACCAATGCGGAGTCTAGACAATGTGATGTCTGACTCTCGCACTGGTAAACAAGGCCAGGATAAAAGGTTAGCTTTACGGTACGAAGTTTGTTATTGGTAATATTATACCATGATTCCTTCCAGAGTGCATAAAATATTTTTTTACATCACAGGACGGAATGTCTCGCTGTAGAAGCAAAGATGCACTCTTTGCTGCATCATCTACCAGCTCAATACCAGCGATTCCGACATGACTCGGAATCCATGAAAATAATACCTTAAACTTCCTGTTTTTCAAAGTCCTCAGGAGGTCGAGGATTTTCACGGCAACTGGGTGAGTCTGATTATTACCGTTAGAGAAAATTTTCAATGAATTCATGCTGTCAGTGTATATAAAAAATTTACGATAGGAAGAGAGTGAAATCTTCTGAAGAGCATAAAGGATGGCTATTAATCCAGCAGATAAAACAGAAAGAGACGAATCTAAACGGTAACTAAATGTTTCGGTATCAAAGACGATACCGCAGCCAACATGACCATCTGATTTAGAACCATCCGTAAATATTTTTAAGTAATCTGAATACGGAGAGCAATGAGAATTAAGTAGATTTTGGTAGATAATAGGAGCAGTACTCTGCTTCTCAAACCCAGAGAAGGGATTTAAAAATGAAAACTGAGGAATATTCCAGGGAGGAAAGAGAAATGTTTTGTTAATCTGGATTACCTTATCATGAAGTTCATAATCACGAAGGAGCAGTTTAACTCTCTCGGAAAATGGAAGCACGTGAGTGAGACGAGCATTATTAAATCTTCGAAGACTAACAGGAAATGACAAAGAGCGCAAAGGATGCTTCGGAACAGACTGTGCTCGAAGATAATATTGGACAGATTAATTTTCCCGACGCAAATTTAGTGGGAGATGCTGGCAGAGAACATATATGTTCAAGCAGCAAAAGATCGTCGGCCAACCATTGGCCACACATCGCAACACAGAACGCGCGACGTCGGGCCGAGATCGGAAGCCGATGTCGCGCCAACATTGGTCTTGTCCCACGGCGGAACGCCGGGCGATGATCGCGCCGACTTCTTTTCGATGAATTTGCCGATCGTTTCCCGACGTGTTTTCTCATGGCCGACGTCATTCCAATCATTCCCCGATGTGTTTTATCAATAGGTGACCTAATGCCAACCAGTTCCCAATGTGTTTTAGAAATGGACAACCCAATACCAACCATTTCCCAATGTATATTTTAGCAAAGGGCGACCTAATGCCAATCATTTCCCAATGTATTTTAGCAATGGGCGATATGTTACCAACCATTTCCCAATGCTTTTTAGCAATGGGAGGCCAAATATCAATCATTCGGCGATTTATTACTGAAAACTTGCCGTATCTTATTGAAATATTAATTTATTGGTATTTGTTTTCTTAAACCCTATAATTTAGTGTTATAATAGATAAAATTATTGTACTTTCATATTTTTTTCAAACGAATGAAAATAAGAAATATATTAAGTGGTTTACTTTTCTTTTTTACTTATATTTTTGTTTGCTATTTATTTTGATAATTTAAAATTCCATAAAACACTTGCTTTTCATAGAATGATTATTTTCATTATTTTAATTTTAACTCTTTGACTTTCTTAATTATTATTATAACATATTATTTTACCACAATTTTACTCTATAAATTTTCAAATTACATTTTTTTTACTGCTCTAAGGAAAATAAACAAATGTTAAAATTATCTGAAGTAGTTTTAAATTTGATCACTCGCCCATCTTAATTCTAATAATATAATCGTATATCTCTATATAAGGTTAGTTTCTTTCATTTATATTTCCTATTTATTTTCATTATTAAATGCATGGGAAAAACTGCTGACTTAATCATAGTTTCAATTGTATAATTAATCAATATAATTATAAATATACTATTAAATTTTTAATATTGCCAATACCATTTGTTAATTTTAAAAGTAATTTCATGAAAATTCAAAGCATATTATTCTTATATAATTCTGATTTCTATTTAAGACTATATAATTCTTTTTTAAAATATTATATAGTTCTATATAATATATATAGAACTATATATATATTCTTATAGTTTGCTATAAGCTTTTATATTGTTTAATGTTAGCAATAAACAAAGAATTACTAAAATAAATTGAATAAAACAAATTCCTATTTTAATATATTTTGAACATTGACCCCCCTTTTTTACTGCATTGGTTCAAAATTGTTAAAAACACTAAATTATAGCATCACTTTTATGTGTTTCTTCAATAGACAATATTTTTTCAAGCACAATTTAACAAGTTAATTTAAATATCTTTTCTAGATCTATGTATTGTAAGGTTTGGTTTTGTGGCGGAAGAACCAAATTTGTTCTATGAAAAATTCTGAATTTTATACAAAAATTCCATACACAAAATGCAACACTTCTTTCATTTATATGAAACTCCTATTAACTTACATACTTTATATTGAAGAAACTTTATACCTTATAATAAATGTTAGTGCTAGGTAGTGTGTAGTAAATAACATTCTACAAGACAATTACCAAATAATAATGAATAAATCACAAATTCCTATTTAAACATAATTTGAACATTTCCCTATTTTTTTAATGCAATGATTAAAAATTGTTTAAAACACTAAATTATGCAATTCCTATTATATATTTCTTCATTTTATTTGCATGAAATTCCTTATGTTTACTATTTACTTACATACTTCATGTTGAAGAAACTTAATACTTCATTATAAATGTTAGTGTTAGCTAGTGTCTAATAGACAACATTTTACAAATAAATAAATTATTTGAAATTTGAAATATTTTTTATTTATTTATTATAAGTTTAAACTTGGTTTTGTAGCACAAGAACCAAATTTGGTCAATGATTAACTCTAACATTTCACGAAAATTCTAAACAAATGCCCAATTTCAAATACACACTTTCAATTATACAAAATTACTTTTGACAAATGTTTAAAAATATATATATTATTTTCCTCTTTTTAATTTTTGGAGATAGGAAAAAAAAACAATTTATTTAAAAAGACCTTTATTAATTAAAATTTCACAAATACAAAGTAAAATGATTTAGTTACTTCAAATTTTTGGCTGAATTTTTCACCCAAGTAGAATCCTGAAACTGACTCAATGACTTTCATAAATAAATAATATTGTCACATCATTTATAAACAAAGCATTTAAATTTTATTTAGAATATTTATAATACTAGAAGCATTTGAAATTTTTATAAATTTATATAAATACCACACTTTATGTAAATATTATATATATGTATAACTAAATTATCTGCAATACATAAGGAACATTTCTTTATATTCCCTTATCCTTTTTGATCAGCTTTCATGAGCCTAAAAAACAATAATAATTATTATTGAGTTTTCCTTTTTATTAAAAAAAGTACATATAAAATATTTGATAATTGGAGAAAAGTATTTAGGAAGCTAAAGTCTTATAGAACTTCATAAACATGATAATATTTTCATTCTGATATTGACTCTCTATGCAAATACTACAATTTTTAGGATTACAGAGAAAAATAAAAATATCTGAAACTAATAGGAGTAAAATTTGTGACTATTTTATGAAATAATTAGAAATTATTCATATACGAGTATTAAAAAATGCCTGCATTATCTCCAGTTTTAAAGAAATTTCTGTTTTGAAGTTTACAGTAAATAAATTTAAATATATTCTGCTAAGCTTTTTTGACCTCATGTCAAAATAAAAATAATTATACAAATGTTATTGCTATAACAAAATATAAGAATGTTATTTAATACTTTTTAAAACTTCTTTCATTTGAACATTTAAAATTGTAAACAAAAACAAAGAATTTAAATAAAAAGAAAAATTAATTCAATTAACTATAATTAACATAAATTGAGTTGTTATTCTGAAAAAAAAGAGGCTATTATAAAATTTATTCAAAATATATAAAGAAAAAGGAAAGTTGTGCAAAATAAAATTGATTCTTTTTTTTTATAAAAGAAAAAAAGCTTTCTTATAAAAAAATGGAAATTGAAATTAACCTACTTGTTGTAATGTAGTAGGCTTGGATAACATTTGAAAATGCATTTCATTATATCTTTCATGCAAAGGCATATCATATTTTAGTCTTTTGTTTAACACATAAGTTTGAAAACTCCCTGGCTGCTTCCACTGGGCTGACAAAATGGAACTGACTTGACAGGAATTACATTGTCAGGAATATTTTCAATTCTAAGCAAGTTCTTAAGACATAAATTGAGGTGAAATCTTACATAGAATTGTTTCAAATTCCCCTCTGCAGTTACATTCAGTAGAAACCAAACTCCAGCTTACACATTATAATTATCAATATAATGTACAAATAATTTTGCCTCTTGTCGACTTCAGGAATAGAATCTCTCACAGTAGCTTTCAAAGAAACAAGGATAAATTTTCCTGTTGCTTATATTTTCTGATTAATTGTAGAATTTATTTTACCTCCAATTGCATTTTCAGTTTTGAAACAAAAAGTGTCCAAAATTTCCATTCATTGAATAGGAGATATATTTCATATTTTGTCATTTTTAGAAATTCTATGAAATATGTATGAATGCATATTTGTATATATGGCAATGTATGAATTTTCCTACATTGCCAGCCAATTTTAGGCATTATATTCAATGTTCAGTCACTCTGTGAAATGGCGAGTTTCAAAATTTTTCAGCAATACAGATAAAATATTATGTATATGCTTTTCTTCAGTTTAACTCTCCTTTATGACCAGCTCTGATGAACCTACAAAACATATTTGTTCATTAGAATAATGATTGAGCTTTCACTTATTTTAAAAGTACAATAAATATTTGTTGATAAATGATGTGTAATTAACGTGCAAAAGTTTTACAGGACTTCATAGGCATGATAATAGCTTTGCTGGGATAATGATTTGTGTAGACAAACTTTTAATAGTGTTTACAATAACAAAGAAAAATAAAAACAACTCAAACTAATGGGAGTAAAATTTATGTTATTATTTTACGAAATATGATATAATTAAAAACTATTTATATTAGAGCATTCAAAAATCCCTACTCTATCCCAAGTTTTAAAGATTTTTTTCCTAACCTTACAATACGATCGTAGTTTAACCGCCTACTTGGCGCACTTTTCCCAAAAGTCGCCAGCAACGAGCTTGTGTAATCATTCGGACTCCTCTCTCCAATGCGAAAGCTAAAACGGATTGCCACATTTGATAAAACTGGAGTTGCTAGCTTTGGCGCGTTATCACCTACTGAGCTAAGGTTTTTTTAGTCTAATGTCAAAATAAAAAAATAATTACACAAATTTATTGCCATAACAAAACATTAAAACGTTATTTAATACTTTTTAAAAAAATCTCTTTCATCTGAAAATATTAACTGAACGAAATTGTAAAAGAAGAGGGAAAAAAACTGCAATAATTTAAGAACACCCGAAATAAAAATCTAAAAAAATAATCACTTGAAAAAAAATACATGCAAGAAAAGAAATGACGATAGCTAAATTAATAAAGTTTTAGCTCTTAAATGAAATAGAATGATTAACAATGGATCGTTAGCTCAAATATTTATTAGGACTAATGGTCGTTTTCACCTAACTCTTATAATATCACTTGCAACTCTTTGTATCAGGTAATCAATGAGTTCAAACAACCTTAACAAAAAAAAATCCTTTTTATTAAATATTTAGAATAAACATACTATTTAGAAAATATACAGTAATAAATATATTTACACTTACCAAGTTTCTTGAAATGATAGCACGCGTTGTTGGTTGAATTCCAAAACACAACATTCACCAGTTGAATCATGGGAAATTCCTAAAATATATTCGCAAAGTGTCGTCCAGGAAAGGCGATTTTTCTGATATCGGCGCGAGTAGGGGGCGATTACATTGAAACGACCATTTTCACTAAGTCGGCGTACGACGTCGCGCCAAGCTAAATGCGAGCTTCACAAAATATCTGGTCGGAATACGACATCGCGCCAATGCAACGCCAACGTCAGCGAAATACTCACGAGCTGTAGCCAATGGATGCGATCATTGGCCAATGTGTCGTCAACAATTTTTGCTGCCTGGGACAAAGTTTATATATAAACTTATCACTTGTGATGTGCGGAATGCTCCTAAGCAAATTCTCAATGCAGAAGGGTGTACAGTGTCAAGTCTACGTAGAACCGTAGGACGAGCAGAGCCATACACCATACATCCGTAATCAATACGGGATAAGGTCACTGCTTGGTGAATTTGGAGCAAGGTAGTGCCCAGGTATTCCTGGAAAGTAAATTAAGGATGTTTAATGGCGTGTCACACCTGTGCCGAAATTGTAGGATATGCGGAAGGAAAGTGAGCTTACGGTCAAATGTTATCTCCCAAAACCTTATTATATTTACCACAGGGATGTTAGCATTACGAATTTGAATTTCGGGATCTAAATGAATACTCCGTTTCCTGCAAAAGTGGACGTATTTATTTTTTTCTTGAGGAAATCGTATGTCCATTTTCGAGGCACCAATACACAAATTTGTTTACAGCAACCTGCAGTTACCGCTCTATCAAGTCCATATTGCTTCCCTGACAGGAGATCTGCAGATCATCTACGTATAATGTACCTTTAACAGTTGGAGGTAAAACATTAATTATTTGGCTAAAATGAACAATAAAAAGAGTAACACTAAGAATGCTACTCTGTGGAACACCCTCCGATTGAATAAAAGATCTGAAAAATTATTATTATTACTTAGTAAATTATAAAATTATTAAAAATTAGTATTCTTTTTAATAATAATAATAATAATAATAATAATAATAATAATAATAATAATAATAATAATAATAATAATAATAATAATAATAATAATAATAATAAATTATTAAAATTATTAATAAAAGTTTCTGAAAAACTATTATTATTAATTATTTATAAATTAAAAAGTATTGAAAAATTATTTATAAAAGTATCTGAAAATTTATTAACTCTGAATGTTCGACAAGACAAAATGTTTTTAAAAAATAAAGGTAAATTTCCTCTATAACCATATTTAAAAAGAGTTGCAAGTATAACTTGGTGCCACGTACGGTCGTACGCTTTCTCTATGTCGAAATAAAAATGGATACAAGGTGATTTCTTCTCACAAAGGCATTGCGAATATGTGTTTCGAGAAGGACGAGGCTGTCAACAGTAGACCGTCCTCTACGGAAATCACTTTGCAACAGGGCAACACAACCTTGTTTTTCCAATTCAAAAACCGGACGAGCATTGACCATATGTTGTAAGGTTTTACAGAGGCAGTTTGTTAATGCTATTGGTCGGTAGTTCAAAGGGTTGGAGCTATCTTTGCCCGGTTTTAGGTTTGGGATAACAACAGCTTCACGCCATTTTGAAGGGTACTTATGCTCGGTCGAAATTCTGTTAAATAACATCAACAGGTTGGAAAGGGAAGTAGTATTCAGGTGGCGGAGCATATTGTATGTTATCCCATCTGGTCCTGGGCTGGTATCATGAGATAACGCCTTTTCGAGTTCAAACATTTTAAATTTAAATTTATACGAAGATTTGTGACGTCATTAAAATTCAAAGGCAACCGTTCCATGGGAATCTTAATTGCCAGAAATTCTGGACTAAAGGAATCTATTGCGGAAACTTGTGTGAATACTTGGCCAGGAATATTGGCAACGTCTAATGGAGCGGAATGTATTGCATTTCCTATTTTTAAAACAGGAATAGAAGATTCACTGTAAATGCCATTAGCGGCCTTGACTTTTTCCCACAACTGTTTGCTAGAAATCGATGATGTAATAGACGATATGAATTTAATCCAAGAGTCCCTCTGACTACGACGACGAATCCGACGAGCTAGCGCTTTGGCTCTTTTAAAGGCAACAAGATTTTCAGTTGTCGGATATCTCCGAAATATTTTCCATAATTTTTTTTGCTGCTTGTGACTGTCGCGACAAGCCTCATTCCACCTCGGTCTGCAAAAGTTTCCAAGACATGGGTAAGTCTTAGGAATGGTGGCATTTGCGGCGTTTAATATGGTGTCAACGACAAGTTGAATTGCTTCCGTGATGTTGAAAATATTTACCATAGTCTCTGTGATATTTGCCAATTGCGTGAAAGTATCCCAGTCTGCCCGCTGGAATAGAAAACGTGGAGGGCAGGGAGTCGCACCACCACTATCAGCATGGGAGACAATCGGGAAGTGATCGCTATTGCGTAGATCTTTGCTAACTGCAAGTAAATGACGGTAAAAGTTCAGGATAGCACATGGCTAAATCAAGATTATGGGAGCTGCGAGTGGGTTCATGAAAGCACGTCTTTTCCTCATTATTTAGCAAACAGAGACAGTTATTAGAAATAAAGTTTTCTATCTATTGCCCACGAGAATTTGTACTGTTCGAACCCCACAGAGGTGGTTTACACGGTGTCCATTAGTCACCGAGTAAAACAAAAGGCGAAGGAAGTTGGTCCACTATGTTGTCTAGATCTTGTTGACGTCATAAGGCGGTAAGTAAATGCAGCAGACTGTGATCAAAATTCGTGTATGAATTTGCACAGCCACAGCCTGCAGAAAAGTGTGTAATGTGAGGGGCATGCTCGGATATAAATTCGAAATAAGAATACAGACACCACCAGAAGGATGAGATGCTGTGCCTACATCTTTACGAGCACAATTATAACCACGTATTTTGATGGCGATGTTAGATGTCAAGAAAGTCTCCAGAACATTAAGACAGATAGGATGAAATTCGTTAAGTATAGTCTTAATGTCATTCAATTTGGATCGAAGGCCACGACAATTCCATGAATCGAATGTACCCATTAAGAGAGAGGTTTGTGAGGAGAAAGAGAAGTAGCAGTTGTCGGAGTTGCTTGATCCTCGCAACTCATACTAAGCTCATATTCATCCTCAGATGGATGTAGTCTAATATCGGGGCTATTAAGAGTGTCTCCAAATATGGACTGTAAGTCCTTATTGACAACGCCTTGCGTCGCTAGCCCCAATGCGACGGAAATTTTTGACGCTGAATTTTTCCATTTCTTCTTAAATCCTTTTATGTAAGGCCACGTCTTGCTAGGTTTAATGTCAGCGAAGTCTGTGATTTGAATTTTCTTCTAACAGTTTTTTGAATATCAGTATTAGCTTTCACAGAATGTTCGGTATCAGAACCAGAGGTTTTCTCAGGGTTTGGTATATTTTTGGTATATTTTATACAGTGATCACAATGAAAATGTTCACACAATCTTTTTTTGACTGCTGAAGCATAACTGACACCAGGAGTCGGGGTTTGCGCCTTAACTCTACGTCTAGCTTCGGGATATGATAAGTCATCTTTGAACTTTATTGTCATCACTTGCTTTTCCAGCGTCGTGGACAAGAGCGAGAATATAATGGATGATCAGCACCACAGTTTACACACTTATCTTGTGCGGTACACTGTTGGTTATCATGACCTTTTTGTGCACAGTGGGTACATGTAAGAGACCCGATGCAATTCAGTTTAGAGTGGCCAAAGCGCTGGCACTGAAAGCATCTTAGTGGGTTAGGGATGTATGGCCTCAGCGGTAATTTTAAACAACCAGCATAAACATACTCCGGTAATTTAGGAGTTTTAAAAGTTAGTATGTGATGTTTAGTCTCAAATAGTTGTCCGTCACGCCATAAAGAAATTCGATGGACGTATGTAACACCTTGAGCTTTCATTTCAGAAATTATTAACTCTAAGGGAAGATTTAGTATTTCACCGCAGGTAATGACGCCTTTAGAGCTACTCAAAGTTTGGTGAGGGGTCACAGAAATTATTATTGTTGCCAAAGATTTCAGTTTTTCTATCTACTGTGCTTGTTTGTGGGAAGAAACCTCCACAAGCAAGTCGCCAGATCTCATCTTTCGAATCGATGCAACTTCGCCAACTGTAGCAGTTATAGCCTTTTGAACAAGGAACGGGGAGACTGTTTCAAATGTTTCTTTCATTTCTGAAACTCTTTTGATGACACAAAATTTTTCAAAATCTTCGAGATTATTTGCAGAAATGGAGACTTTATGATGCACACTGAAGGGACCCTTTTTAGAAGCGCCCATATGATATAAAAAGTGATTCGGGTCCGACGGCACCGCCCACCATGGAGCCCAACAAGGTATGGCAGCCACCGGCTCTAGATATTCCAGCCTCGGTGCTTACCATAGTGCTAATCGATACCTATACGCTTAGAGTTACCTCCGAGGACAGTTGCCATCCTTAACACCAATCCCAAGGAGTAACCCCTTCGCTTGATCCCTAGCATACTAGCCACTAAAGTGAATCGCAACCAGCCGATTGATTCACTGAGGACCACAGTGCACCACCCGTCTAAAGGGTCACCAAGCACGGCAAACACGTGGGGTTTTTGACTGTCCATGAGAAGCAAGAAGCAAACAGAGTGGAGACAGCTTCTCATGGAGAGCTCCCTTGCTTACCGTCGAGGGAAAGAAGGATCAAGCAGACAGTAGAAGGCATAGAAAAGAAGAAATACGAATGGAGTAAAGATCCCTGAGAACCTCGGGATTGAGACACCCGTACCTACCTGAAGAAGGTGAGTCCCTAAGGGGGAAAGCTAGACAGATAAAATTCGGTGCAAAGATTATGGTGTATACACCTATCAAATTTTAAGACAAATCCAACAAGGGGTGAATGTCCGGCGATATATATTTGCAGAAGCATGTAAACCCAATCACTCAAAAACCGAACAACTTTTGTAATATTGCGCCAAATTTTGATTTCAATCGCCTTGAAGAAGAGCGCCTAATACACAACGCGATTTTTGTGCATAATTAACACATGCCAGGGATTAATCGCCAAAAAATTTCCAAGGATGATAAAATAGATTCAAGATAAAATAGATTCAAGAAAAATGCCAATACCATGCAATTCTTTCTCTAGCATGATAAGTTTATTATAGACCATACGGGAATGTTTTAGTTTAGTTAATTTTTTAAGTCTATTTTCCAGAATAGATTGCATCGTTACCTTAAAAATACATTCGATTAATTATTTAATCAAATATTTTACCACAAGATTTTCTTCCGTTGTTAAAAGCTGAAGAGGAAAGATTTTGATTAATATCTCTGTAACTTACAAGGCGAATGAAAAAGTGAAGTTACTACATTGGGAAATTTAGAAAATAGATGAACCGGATATTCGCGTCTTTAACGGCGCTCTGATTTTGTTTCCCTTAGAAAGATCCATCAAAAGAAAAAAAAAACTCGATTTTGTAAAATGAGCAAAGAGCCAACAGGTACAAAATTCAATTATATCAGGCTTATTACGCAATTAAAATACACTTTATTTTAATAATGAATCTCTCAAATATTTGTTGTTTGTTTTTACTCATCCCCGTGACCAGAAGAGCAAGATCAGGTTCATGAACTCATTCGCTCTGAGAAAGTCCAGTACCAAAAGGGGATCGTGAACCAGGTCCTGCCTGGTAAGTCCCATATAAAATAAAATGTGGCCAGGAGAATCCTGCGCAGAAGAGCATTTAGTGCTGAACTGTTCGAACTGTTTAGCATCTCCGACAAAAGTCATTGATGATAGATAGTCATTAAGGAAACGGGTCTACTACTGCTTCAAACTAGGCAGCCACCAGGGCGCTTACTCTGATACCATGGGTGCAGCGGCGAAGCCATTCAAATGGCCTTATTCGTGGCCTTGTGTTTAGAAAAACTACAAGTAAATAATAATAGCTCATCTAGGAAAATACGCTCAATCTTTCAGGTTAATAAAGAGGGCCTACATGCTAGGAAGTTAAATTAATCAAAGTAATGAACTGAATTTCACTGCATCAAAAAAGGATTTTGTTAAAAACTTTGATTCAGACGAAATCTAGAGACGAACACACTTTCCTACATGACCAGCAAACAGGCAGGTAGTTCATTTTATGCTGATTTTCATGAGATTTCATTTTGATTTTACGGAGCGATTCCATAGTATTTTGAGGACGAATACAAACGAGTTGAATCTTAAATCCTTTCACAAATGCATTTACCGTAGACTCCCGAAACTGAGAAGAGAACTCGTAGAATTTAGAACTAATGAGGAAATAAAACGAGATATAAATATTAAGAGTTCTTATTTCAAAAGTCAATATCCGATCCTTTCCCTGGATTCTGGGCAAAAGTGTACAGAGCAGAACGCCATCTCATACCCGCGTAAACTTTCTGAATGGTTTGTTGGGGGAATTTTATTAGATACCAAAATATTTACAGCAGAAAAAACCAACAACAAAAACAATATGTATAGAATAACAATAAAATGAAATCATTTATATATGGAATATATAATATGGAATCATATTATATATGGAAAAAAACCCATGAATTCTGTGTTCACTTGTTATCATGGCGTAGTGGAGGAGGATGTAGATATAAATAACAAATAAAAATAACTTTGTTAATGGTAACAAAGAAAATCTTTGATTGAAAGATATTTAAGTTGCAAATACATGTGAGGACAGAAGTATACAGAAAATTTTAATTACTTTTCTTTTATACTATTCGGTTGAATATCGGATCATTTCAATAGCAGCTTTATTGTTTAAAAAAAGGAACTAATAGTAATAGAATAATTTGAGACGCATTTTAACAAAATTAGACCCGCTGTTATCAAACTGTTGAAACTCTGCCAGTCTCGACCATCTGAAGAAATGTTCCTTATTTCTTATTAATTTTGAGCTTATTTTTTAAATTTTTAATTAGCAATTGTTAACTGGACCTTTGTATTTCTACTTTATAATTTTTAATAGATAAATAAAAATAAGTATGAATAATATGCAGTAACATTCTAATATGTGGTACGATTCATTATTAGACAAGTAATATAAAAAACAATTTTTTTGAAATCAATTCCTTCTTTGAATATTAGAAAAAATTTAGGAAGTTAGGAAAAATGTTATTTTGGTTACTTTTTATTAAATAATTATAATTGTTTCTTTCGTGTTCCGCTTTAGAACGAAAGGAGAAATGCAATAGCTTCTGAAGGTATGTACCCCTGATCACTCGAATAACAATTACCTCAATACCCCCAAATGTATAACTCTCGACATGGAGAACTTTGCGATTAGGTTCGAACTCGTAGCACAAGGAATGTGAATACAACGCCCTACCAACCAGGCTAACCCGACCTGACAATCGCAACGACTATTAATGCGAGAAATTTTGTTTTTAATTAATTAATAAAAAGTTAATGAATTAATATTCGAAAAAATTGTATTAACATCAAATGTCATGTATTACAAGCTTTAACAAAATGTAATGAACTTGATTGGATGAATA
>JAOUZG010033394.1:0-14422 GCA_026289955.1 Argiope argentata
TAGATAATGACGGTTTTATTGTGAATCGTAGTGTGCGTGCGTATGGAGGGGTTGTAGCTGGTGAATGTTTGTGTTATGTCGTGCCATTATAGTACATAAATTATTCGACTATTTTATCATTTTTCAAAAAAATAATAATAATTAATACATTTATAAATTTAAAACTGTTGTAACTATTTTAAAATAAAATAAATAGGCTGCTTTAGCAGCATAAGCTATCTTTGAAAATAAGGCACAATTCCATCAGCGCAATCTTACAATAGTGTGATTTATGAGACTATTGTTGCGATATAAATTATAAATATTTCATTTAAAAGTAATTCACTTGTAGTTTAACAGCTATAAATATTATTTTGTAAAAAGTTGTTAATTCAAATTGGTAATGGTGATATGTTTTTAAACTTATGACTTCTTTGTTTAAAAAACAATACTAGAATTTGAATGAAAATAAGTTCATGTAAATTTGATGATATTATTTATAATGAAACAAGATTTCCTTTTATAGTAAGTTTTTCTACATTACATTTTTGTTGACACGCGAACTCAACACTAAGGTGTTAAAAATTAATACTCACTTGAATGCTACATAAAAAATTGAATTAGAGATAAAATATACTTTTCATGAAACAAAATAACTAAATTTCTTACAAATATTATCGATGTATCATTACTTATAGTTTAATATTAATAATAAATATTTGCTGATCCTTTTTGTTTAAAAGGCCCCCACTTTATAAGGAAATGCTAATTTTTAAAACCAATTTTGACCTGATTTGAATTTTTAGATTTAACGAAATATGACTGAATCAATTTCGTATTGAGTTCTATTGTGACTAAAAGTCTTCAAAACGGAATAGGGTTTGGCGTGGGAGAGAGATTAAGGTATTTATGTATTATACCGTCTTCGTATATTAACTCATTGCCGACGGATTTAATTTTGGCGATAAAGATCAATGCATTACACCATTGCCGGATTACCATAATTGGGGACGATTTCAAATTTGGCGATAAAGTTGGACGATATAATACTTAAGTACCGAGGTTTCTCTTCTGAAAGTTTCATTATCATCAACGAAAAACATTGATATGCTCTCCACTTTTAACTATTTCCCCTTAATTTACAGCTGGCAAGGTATTTTAATTAACAGTCTCTTTGGACTTTTCACTACTTCTGTCTAAAAAAAGAAAAGGAAAAGATGTTACGCGTGTAGAGTCAATACATCAGGAAAGCATTTACCAAACAAACTTAAACAGTCTTAATTAAACAAGGAAATGTGTCGATACATCAAAATCCTAGTCATAGCTTTAATATTCATTTACTTCGCTTTCCAGTTATACGGTTCAAATGATAAAAATAATTAATTTCTGAACTTTAGTTATTTTATTTCTGTGACTCTAGTTTTCTCATGCTGTAGAGTTTTTTTCTTATCTTAGCATAAAAACGATCATCTAAAATTCAGTACAAAAGTTTTGAATCATTTCTAAAAGTGATGCCAAAACGTTGAAGAAAAAATGCTGGGGAAAAACTCTCCTCAGATATAGTTTTCTGATACAATAAAGAGTTAACGAATATAATGGTGCAGCTTCATAATTTTAAAAGACCAGTCATTGTGGAATTCTAGAATTGATTTTACTTATTTTATTAAGGAAAAAGAAATGTTATTTTGGAGGAAAAGGCAATTAACCCCTATTTTGTTTAATGATATATTTAGAACATTGGTTGATGCATCGCTTATCAGCCAGTTATTTTGATAAAGTGCTTAAACGATTGAGATTGTTTGCTGATATCGGTGGAGCATGCTTTGTTATCTGTAACATAATTCTATGAATTTATCGTTATTCTATCCAGTATTTATGTCTTGCATCTTAAGTGTCAGCAAAATATTGGAATTTTGACTTCAACCCAAGAAAGCATGTTTATCATACAACAGACCCAATGAAAATTTATATTGGAAGATATTATCTCATTTTAATTATGAGTGAAAATTTGCATTACTAACTTTATCTGACAGTCTTGTTTATGAGTTAAACTAATTGATCATTCTATTTAATTTGGTATCAGAAGGTATTGATTGAAAATAAGGCAAATGATATTGATTTTTTTGTGAGACAATACATATTTTTGTGTTTGCTCATAACTCCGATTATAGATTAATTCTGATTTTTTAATAGATTTTTAGGTTCTTAGATACTTTAAATTTCTTAAAAAATAGAAAATAATAATTGTTTATTTTATTATAATAAGCTTACTTATTATTAATTATTATTTATTATAACCTCAATTTCAAATTATTTTTGTATTAGTTTACTCATTATAAATCATTTTTGTATAAGGTTACTCATTATAAATTATGTTTGCATAAGCTTACTTATTATAAATTATTTATTCTTACCTTACTAAATAAAAATATTTTTTATATGCTATATATTATTAATTATATAAAATCTCTTGGACCAATAAATCCATGAAATTATGACATGTTTTAAGAAACATGTTTCTGGAAGAATTCACATAGCTTGTTTTATGAATAAAAACAAATACTAATTTCAATATTTGATGCTGATTTTCATTTTTAATTATTTCATATGCAGCAAAATTAATTAACACGGAATACGCAATTTTTAACTATTTATGCTACTATTTATTTAGACCACTAGGAAATACTCTAATATTAACGAGTCCTAATGCATTATAAAGTATGATGGGGGAACTGAATGTTAGTTCGATTAGTCATGATTCTCTTCATGAAGATATAAATTTCCGAAAGTTATAAATTTTCTGTCATTTTGAAGGACCATACCTAGAGCAAAATTCTATTGGTCATGGAAGCGTCTATTCCATTGAGTATTTCTTGATATCTAAAGAAAACTGCTTCAAAAGGGGTGAGAAAACGATAAGAATGGTAATTCTGTTTTCTTCTGAATCGAGGGCAATTCTTTTTCATGCTAGCAGAAAAAAGATGGCTGCCACTCTCGCGCCAAAAGTAACATTGTAATACAATACTGCAAAAAGAGAAAGTGTTGAATTCTCATTGATTACTGCATTTTTCCTTGCTTCTGATACAGTAATTTTTTTATTGGTGTTATTTCCATTGAAAGCTCATATGAGAAGCGAATAATATTGAATTGAAAGTGACTGAAAACTTCATCTCAAGAAATTTATTTTCCGTTACTTCAAAAAGTAGGACAAAATCCAAATAAGTCAGATCCAGAAATTAAGTTATCTAGAAAGTCTTGTATTTCACACGGGATTCTTTTTATTAGCATTTATCATGCTGCTTGGAGCTAGATATCTTGATTTTTAATTTATAGAATTTTTAATTTTTTGTTAGATTTAATCTACAACCAGTCATCAATAATTTTTTTTGTAAATGATCTTTCTCATTTTATTAATAGTTTCCAACTAAGATAAATTTATAAAAAATATAGTATGAACTCTGTTAAAACATTTATAGTTTCATTTATTAAATGCGTAAATTATTTTGTAGAAAAATAACACTTACACGTCTAGAAGAACAATTTTGTGAATGGGAATAATGTGTATTTAAAAACTAAACTTCAGTTTAATTATATTAGTAAATAAACGATTGAGTTTATTCTAATTATTTTCAAACATAATTTTTTTTGATGTGATTGGTGTATGAGCCTTCAGTTTCTGATATAATTTTTAAAACTTTTTAAAAAATATTTTATAGTTTTGTTTTTACATTTCGTGAGCATCAGTATCTTAAGCACTTTTGTATATTCTGTGGAATTGCATGCCAAATCTTACCGTTTAGTTAATTGAGATGTAGATTATCAAGGGAAATAAATTATTATGATTAAACATTTGAAATCTTTAATTTTTATATAAAAAAACTGGTAAAGAAAAGAATGCCAAGCAACATGAACTCATTTATTTTGCATTCTAATACATAGTATTATTTGATTTTAAATACTTACTAAGTTATTTTACTCAATTATTGACTTCATTTTTTATATTTTTGTTAATTGCTCTTTTCTTTTCAGAAAAAATAATTGTCTTTAAAACCTAGGCAATTTTCTAGTTAAAGAAATAATTAACCCAAACGAAACTTTCTTTTATTTAATTTTCTTTTACGATGGATATTAAAGAGAAAAAGGATAACCCCCAATTTTTCATTACTCATTGCTTCTGAAATTTCAACCACTTCTCTTCTTTTTTTCTTCTTAATATAAGGGTAATCCAAAATTAATATTACGATTACAAAGTACTATATTTCATAAAAAAAAGAATTTTTCCAATAGATTAACATATAAGGGAGGAGTTTTGTATACATACGTCATAGATATTCTATGTGAATTCCCTTGGTCACTAGTACAATATATAGGCCATAGTCCATTTCACACCATGCATTCTGAAGCATGTCTGCAGCCACAGACTCGATAGCATTACAAATGCAAACAATGAGTTCTTCAATTGCTTTAGGCATAGGAAGTACCCTGTCTGCATTATGTGTTAATATTATCGTTGAATTATTTTTCATTAAATAGTTATAGCTGTTTGTAATCGCTATATTTAGCTTGGATTACTCTACCCGTTCCGCAAATAATGGGTATCATGTATATTTAGTTAAACAGACTGAATGAAATTTCATAATTCCATACAGTGATCTAATGTCGCTAACAATTCATAGCACATCTCACTAATATTCATAATTTTATGATAAATATTACTTATCAATGACTTCTATTCAAATTATAACTCATAAAAGCATTGCGGAATAAATGGATTATTGTTGATATGCTACCTTGCTGGTCAAAAGAGGAAATTGCGGATGCTGTCTCTAGGACGATATGTTTTACACATTTTGTGATGTGTAACAGGTATAATGCAGTAGGGATATTAACTCTGAAACCTGTCAACATTTTGGCAAGAGATTATTTAATCTAACTTTAAGCTACTTTATGAAATCCTCAATCAGATCAAAATAAATGTAATATTTGGCAAACACCATCCAAGTTTTGGTAAATGGGTTCTGTATTCCAATTGTAATTTATTAATTGAATTATTTTAAAATACAATAACATATTTAAATTTAAAGATGTGTTCATTTGTAAATTTTTAAGATTCAAATCACTATTCTTGATGGGTGAGAATATATCATAGCATTAGTAGAAAAGAATGAAAATTGACTAAACTGTAATAAATTCAACAAATTTAGAAAAAATTCCACTTAAAATAAGAATTTTTGGAATATAAAAGCAAATTTAAATTAATATCTTTCAGGACTAAAACTAAAGATCAAAATGTAATAAATCTGTAAAAAAATTGTAAAAAATTTAAAGTATTTCATTGATTAATGTTTATTTTTCATTGATTAATGTATATTTTACTTTATTATCATAGCTAGATTTAAAACTTACTTTTTTCAAGCTATTCAAAAGAAACATTCAGAGGATACTGAATAAAATGTATAATTATAAAATGACTTATAAAATATAACCATTAAAACTTTTAACATTTTGTAAATAAATGTAAGATATTTATGGAAAGATCTTTATAACGACGTAAATATTGTAAACATATAAGCCTCTTTCAGTGTAATTAAGATGAATTGAAAAGAAATAGTATTCTAAAGTTTAATGCTCATATTATGTTTTGTCTGGAATTTATTTGATGATGAATAGAATTTATTTGATGCTAATAAAATATGCAATCCTATTGAATATATATAAATATTATTTTTAAATAGAGCTTGTGTGTTTAATTTATATATTTTTTTGCAAATATAATCATCATTTTTACCATCGTCTTTAAAAACCTTTTACGATTATGGTCATGTCATGATTCTTAAGGATTTAGAATTTTATTTCAGGCTTTTTCTTTGAGTTTTATATTCATTAATTTTTTTTATTTTTTAATATTTTAATCTTTATATGCTTTAATTTTTTTATTTTTTATTTAGTTTTCTTATGTGATTTATTTTTGTATCGATCAAATTCAGAGTTTTAAAATAATAAGTTTAAATTTTTTTAAAAAAAATATGAAATAATAGTTTTGTTATTAAGATATTTTTGAAAATGTTTTTTGGGGGGGTTCTAATTATTTTTTATATTGAATTTATTAGAATTTTTCAAAAAAAATTATGATGTGCAATTATTAATACCAAACAGATAAATTAATTTTTTAAATTTTATTTTCACTTGTGATTTTTAATGTGCTTGTCATTTCTGCCTGATCTGAAATAATAGACAAAATTCACTTTTGAGGTATATATTTTCAACTGAACGAAAAAAAATCAGATATTTAATTACTTAAATAAAAAAAAGTCAGAAGCGTACTTATTAATTACTCATCATTTAATCATTTTTTGTACTCGAGGAGTGAGAAATGAGTAAACGAGAATTAATTAACTTCCAGCAGATTATTAAATATCTTCAGGTTACGCGCGAAATTCAAAGAAAAAACTAGCTTTCTTTTGAAGAACTTAGAAAATATCTAAAGGTTTCATTACTCGATCAAAGCAATAGAAGTATTATAATATTTATGCAGTTGAAAACGTTTTTCTTCCTGCTAAAACTGGAACTTGGAATTCTCACAAAGCAATATTTCTGTATAACAGAATTGTAATTGTCCATTATAATTGATGGTTTTAAGCTTTCGTATTATCTTCGGAGTTTCAACTTGCTTTAAGACCTCAGCTGAGGAAAAACGAGAAATATATGTAGAATAATTTCCTCTATCTATTTTATTTATTTAATTTGGTTTTTTTTCTTTGAAATATTGAAGTATTTACAAAAATCTAATAAGTACTATGATGGCATAATCTAACAACTCATTAGTAACATCTACTTAAGCATCCAAATTAAACTATTTGGCAAATTTTTCGATTCCTTGAATGCCTTTTCAAGAAAATCAGACATGACGATGTTGTTTAATTTCTTTACATTTGATTGCATGTATTTATTATTTTGATTCGATTGTTTTCAGTTTAATGTCCTTACTTTTATCTCTTAAAAGAAGAGTTATCTAAAGCTCTTACAAAAATGAAACAAATTATTTGCAAACCAAATGTATTATTTCTCTATCAGACAAATGTAATTTATTTTTATTTCTAAAGCAAAAATAGAATATTCAGTTTATTAGATGTTCAAACTATAGAATATATAGTAAAATAGAAGATTTAGTATTTAGAATTATATATCTTAAAGATATGTTAGTTTTTTACTATTAGCATTATGATATCAATTTTTTAATAAACCTATAGTTTATTTTACAGTTTTTTTGACGAACGTATCATTTTACCGCTTTATCATACCTCATAAATAGAGATTAATCATAAATATTAAAGTAATTTTCTGTTATAAAGAAATTTGTTTTATGACTCTTTAAAAGAATTTTTGATCGCTATTTAAATTTTTTTTTGTTTTTAATTTGCATATGATGATGATCTACTATATGATTACTAGTAAATTTCAACTAGTTTAGAATTGCAGATATTATCTAAATTTTTTAAGGAAATAAAGAACTGGCAACAACCATTTAGTAGGCTATCGATTTATTGCCTAATTTAAATATCAAACTGAAAAAAGACAACTTAAGGTGATTTAATTACTATTTCCAAACAACTGAATTTGATTCAGATGTTCAAGGAAAGAAAATGAAAAAATAAATGAAAAGAAAAGTCTTTTAAATGCTTTAGTTAAGAAGTCTAGTTTCATTTCCGAAAATATTTAATTAAATTCAAATAAATTTTACAGTTTGTTTGTCAATGAACTTAAGTAATTTGATTTAAACTTTTAGGGAGAGTTTTTTTTTTGTTGATGTAACATTATTGGAAAGAAACAAATTGTTTGTAATTGAGATATTTCAGGCGTTCCATTTAAAATTTGTTTTTATTTTATAATTGTTTCTAGGTTTTGGAATTGAGATGGAAGAATTTCAAGGAAGTTTTTGCTTGTGGTTCAGTACTTTGAAATATGTACATTTTTTAAAAGTGAAAATTTCAAACTAAAAAACAGAAATGAGAAAAATTAATATTTGAATATTTTTTTTCAAATCATGATGATGGGAAATGTAAATATTCGTATTATAAAATTTTTAATGCCATGAAGCAATTTAATTTATCTAAATAGCTAAATTTTTATGAAATTATTCTGTGATATGAAAAATTAAATTATGATTAATATCAATATACATATTTACCTATCGTGGTTTGTTTATACTTGAAAATATAAATTTTTGTAGATGACTTTTTAAATTAATAACTTATGTATAAGAGTTATATACATCATTTGTGTTTTGAGAAGAAAGCTTGTTTAAGGATCTTTGTAAATAAGGGGGGGAGGGGTAATGTTAAGGAGAAGAAATAGTTAAAATTTGTTATTCGGAAACATCATCTGGACTTGGAAATAAAAGACAAAGTTGGATCTATAATATTTATATTATTAAATTATGAATTCAAAATTATGAAACAAATTAAACAAATACAAACAAATCTACTTTTTAGCAGAATTTGAGTACATTAATAAAAATATAGTTGTAGTTTAAAAGTCTTTCCAATGAAATTTATATTAAAATATAATTTTTTTTAATAATGTTTTTAAATCTTAGAAGTTCTTATACATTTTTCAGTTTTTCTTCATGCAACAAGGGGATATTATGACAGAAAGAAGAAGAAATTTCAACAGCTATATATCTGAATTTATCAACTAATAAAAGTATAATTCCTTCTTGCTGTTTTCTTTTTATTTTCCATGTAAGAATATCATTAAATCTAACAAAATATAAGCAATAAAATATACTCCCATCTCTAGGCCACTGAAAATTCTTCATCATGAAAATTAGAATTCATAAATTTAATCCATTCACAGAAATCTAGCCTTTAATATTTTGAAATCAATTGAAAAGTCATACGTGATGAAGTTTTTTTTCATGATTAATAGCCAGCAATTTTTGAGTAACAATGAGAATTTTTTAATGTTGCGTTTCGTTGAATATTGTTATAACTTATTTATGCTACAGAAAAATAAATTGCTGGTAAACCAATTTATTTCTATTTTGTTCAGCCGAAATTTTTTTTCAAAATATACGCTTTAAACGTTTTAGAATTTAAGAAATTTTTTAACACTAATTTCTTGATTACAGATGTAAGATCTTTTTTTCTTAATATTAATTTTACATGCCATAAACAAAATGGAAACAGATTTCATCACTTTTTAATTAATAACTAATTTCTTAAAAGAATAAAAGAATCTAATAACATCGGGAAATTAAAAAGTGTGCACAAATTAATTTTAGTTCATCAAGATGTAGGTGGCAATTCGATTGAAAAATTCCTTTTAAAATCATGAGAGGAGTGAAACTGAATAGAAAATTTTAATAATGAAAAGAGGAGCAATAATTAAAGTATTCTTATTATAAGACATTTTGTGATACTGCCACGATATTTTGGAACGATATCGGCTTTTATGTTATTAAATAGAGCTCTGGAGTTTTCATCACATACTTACATAAATTATTTCAAAGTAATATCCGAAGTTTTAGTATAATAGAACACACTGATGAAGGAAATGCTTGCATCCTGAGTAAAGTTCTTAATTAGAAATATATCTTGCTCTCATTAATGGACATCATGTCCTGTATGTTTTCGTTAATGGGTCTTCAGATGACGTTCAGTAATTTAAATCCAATAAATTTTTAAACCGAGCCACAAACCCTCTACATAAATTATACAACAGGATGCACATTATATTTATTACTATAGATGTTTGTTGTGAAATCTTTTAATATCTTAAGTGCTTATAGAAAAATTACCTATTGAAATGATGTAATGACACGATTCAAGAAAAATTTCTGAACTTTGTAGTTTGATAGTGGATAGAATCCAAATTTATATGAGATTTTTCTTACACCATATTTTGGGTAGACTAAGTTCAAATGTCATTGGTTAGAAAATTGAAGTTCTCGTTTCACCGTAGTTTATTTATGATGGGAAATTAATTGCAGTCAGCCAAAAATAATCACATTACAAAAATAATTAACTTAGTATTTAGTGAAAGTACCTTGATTGTTGAATTTTTCTAGAATCTAATAATTAAAAGATACCTTTTATAAACATAATTATTTAGTTGGGATGTTTATCAATTTACTTTTTCTTAATGTACATATATTGTTGGGAAGATTTTATAAATTACAAAACTTTCTTATTCCTTTATTTTCATTAGTATCTCTAATCTGGAAATAAAGAGAGAAATGATAAATTGCATGAAATTTTTTTTCAATATATTTCCCACACTGAGAACCATTTAACATATCGTTATAAAAATTATGTATAAGTAAGCATGTTCTCGCTTCCTTTGTAAGTTTAAAAAGTGCATGAGAATGAGTTACCTTTTGTATTGTAGTCGGATCGCTAGTCTTTGTGGATGTAGGAGCTTCACTATAATGGGGAGAATTTCATGTTCCATTGGGGATATACTTTTCTAGTATGCCTGAATCTCTAAAAATATGCAATATGTATTCTTTTAATGGATTATCGACTAAAGATTTTTTTGTAATCCCAAACACAATGCCGTTTTGATATTCGATTTTTGTATTTTTATTTCGTTTATTCTCAACAGACGCTTTTTTTTCTTTTAACATTGACATTTGATTTTTGTACTTTTGCAAATAATAGAATTCCAAAAGAAGAATTCCAATTTGCCGCAAAAAGAAATGCTGTTATGATTCACCATGACTCGATTGGTGGAGCATTGGTCTGTAAATACTTTGGTCCCTGGTTCGATTCCCGGTCAGCACATTTTATCCAAAGACTGGATTTTTAATTTAAAATTGTTCCTATTATCTCTCTAAAATCGAGATGATTCTAGAACATTCTTCACCATTCGAGCGAGATGATTCTCGAATGTGCTCCACATGTATAAAAGCTGAGTTCGGCTCAGTTCTTCATTCTGTTCTCCAGCGAGTTGCTCGGTGCTAATAAACGTAATTGTTCCGCAATCCATGTCTTTAATTCAGTCATCGTGATAATATGTTATATATATAAATTAAATATTTTTAGTAATGTGTTATAAATTGGATATCGAATCTTAGAGTAAACCGGTATTATGCTATTTGTTAGCATTAAAAGAAATCCTTAACTTGAATCATTAATGGTGGGTTGAGTAATCGGAAATATGAAAATATTTTTTTTGTACTTATATTGTGGTAAACCAGAAGAATTACTTTCATATCTAAACACGGTGATGAAAAATAAATAAATAAAAATAAAAACTTATTTTCTTATTTCTTCTACCCATCAACAGCCGATCGATTTTCAGTGGGAAGGGAGAATTTTACGCTCGGTTTACTTTACGAAGCACGTGAACGGATAAGACGATTTAAATTTTCTTCCCTTTCTTAGCTTTTTTTTCGTCAGGTGTCTTAATATCGTTTGGCTTGAAAACAAGAAGGAACGTATGAGAAGCCATCCATCATATTTGGCAGGAAGCAATATTCTCGTTCGGGATGATAGTTATGTAGGAAAGGTAAGCGGATTCTTGTAAATAAAACCTAAAATCACAAAAAGTATAAAGTTACCATCACTTCTTTATACGGAATAATCATACTTTTTGGAATCCTGTAGTGCACATATAAGGGAAAGTCTAAAATTAATTCTAGATTTGAATTTTTTGCCATTCGCGCAGTAAAGTTAGATAAATCATTTGACATTTGGTAGTTTAAGGTAAGTAAAAACAGAGAGTTACAAAATAGAACAACAAGTTAATTCATGATTTGAATTAAATAAAAGACGCATTTTCTTTTTTTAAAATTTTGTATTATTATTGAATGTTAAAGAACACAGGATAAAGTTAGCTATGGAATAACTCATAGGGTAGATAATATCCACGATTTTGCTGGCATACACACCCTCTTTTGTCAAAGTTTTCTATCACTATTTTGCATAAATGTGGCTAAATTTCCTTAATGTAGCGGTGAGTCTCCTCTATCAGTGTACTTGTACTCATGGGCTTCTGGGCATGAGCCTTTGACTACAAATAACGGCATGAAAAAAAGTTCAAATATGTTAAATCACACATTCTAAAGATCCGATCCTCAAATTTTTCAGCACTTCACTTTTACTAACCCCATGGGCCGGGATGGCCTGGTTGGTAGAGCGTTGGACCCGTACTCCTTAGGTTACGGGTTCGGGGCTCACCGGCCAAAAAGATTCCCCGGGTGTGTGGCGATTGGTACTCGTTAAATCTGTTCGTGGTCGCAAAGAACTCCATGTCGAGAGTAATATCACTGGGAGTACTGAGTTCAGAGGTGATAGTTCTCTATTCCAGGTCAAAATTACGATCTGAGATGTATGAATGAACTTGCATGAATGTACTCCGCCCCCTAAAAAGGGCTGTGACGTGTGTGTAGCTAAGTCGTACTCTTGGCCCTAGATGGCGCTACTCGTAAAACAAGAGACATATATAACCGGCTTAAAATCTGCTGATGTATCAGCGGGGCTTGTTCATGACATGTGCCATTAGTAACAACAAAACTAACCCTATATAATCAGCAATCAAATTATCTTTTTAATAGGGTTACCGACACATTAACACACGAGTAGTAGCAAATTAAAATCGTTAATTTAGGGACATCCTTTATTTAAAAGATATAACATTCGTATTAAAACTTGAAGAGTGAATAATTGAAAATAAAAAATTAATAATTGAATTTGCCTTTTTTTTCTTCATTTGTAATTCAGTCTTTAAACATTTATATAATGAATCAATAATCAAAATGTGGAGCATTATTCTCTTTTTCGATGATTGTAAAATAAAAATGAATTCTTAAAATATTTAAATATATTTCCCTCAAAAACCGTTATATTAATCTAGAGTGTATTCCTATAATTTATAACTTAACATAGTTCAAATGCACAGTTAGAGTTACTTAGCTAGTTGATAATTTCTTTAAATATAATTAAGAACAAAATATAAGTGTCGGAGATTCTAGATATTGAAATATCTTCTCAAAGAATGAATATCTTCTATCAAGTGACAACTGTAAATAATAAAATATTTCCTTTCACATATTTCTTAAATTATATTAGTATAAAAATTATCGGTTGAGTTTTTTTGTAATTATTCTCACTAAATCAATTATATAATTATAAACTTAATTCAATTATTTTTGAGGTTTTAAATCTTATACAAATATTTCAATTTACCTACATTGTGTATTGATCACACAAAAGAAAATTTTAGCAATACATTTGTAATGAATGTAACTATCATTCGACTTTTAATTTTAATATGCAAGTTGTTTTAATAAACTATGTATAATAAAGTCGAAAATGGAACTGAAAATATTTTTGGGAAAAGTATTAACATATTTAAAAAGTAAATATTACCGTGCTTAAAAATTGAGCATTTTAATTCTTCGAAAAGTATAACCCTTAAAAGAAAAATGAATATAACTTATGACTTAAATATTTCATTAAGCTAATAGAACATATCGGAGAACTTTGTCAATAAACCTTACATCATACTTTCGATTTAACTAAAAAAATATTTCTCAAATAAAAGAAAATATACCTATTTGGCAATTTGAAAGAAAAAAATTAAAACAAACTCCTTTGACATTATTTTCAAAATTAATTCTGAAAGCAGGCAAAGGGGGACTGCAACAATACTAAAACTTCTTGACAAAATCTTAAAAATAAAGAAATAAAAAATGTCCTTGAAGTTTACTTAGTTTCAGTAATAGAGGGATCACTAACTTTGAAAATATGAGAAAGCACTTTGTTTCAAACTTTTGCGGTAAGCCGAAAGTAGTGCTTCGATCTCTAAAAACGATGCTCAGAAGGGAAAAAAAATCTTATTCTTTCTACCCTACCTTCTAGCTGATCGATTTCAGAAAGGAGGGATGGTTTTAATGCATGGTTCGCTTTATGAAGCACATGGAAGAACGAGATGATTATAAATTTTTTATCCCTTTCAGCTGTTTTTTTGTTTGCTCTTTTTAAATCGTTTTGTTGAAAAATAAAAAGAATTGAAAAAGAATGAAGGAGAGAAAGATGAGTCGTCCATCATATTTGGCAGGCGTAATACGACTGCTTGGCGTGATAACTCAGGAATACTTGTTAGTTTTTAGCTTAGAAGGCAAGAATTTTAAAACGCAGGTTAAAAATTACCATTTGTTTAAGTTTTAAGCAATATCTCTTCTATTTTTGAAAATATGAGACCTCTAAACCTATTAGATTTCACCTTATGTCAACTTAGATAATGTTTTATTTGGCAATTATATTCTTGTTTGGTTCACCGAGAAATACGTTGAAAATTTTCATATACTAATTTAGGCAACGTTATTTTTTCTAATGTCATTAATAAAATTAAATATATTTATGCAATTTTTTCTTGTAGTGTTTTTATGCCGGTTAATATTAATGAAAGCAAAATTTAAGGACTATTAAAATTTTTA
>JAOUZG010033403.1:5053-105409 GCA_026289955.1 Argiope argentata
CCAAGAAACTGTGAATGAAGTCTCTTGAATTTAAAGATAAAAAATCATTTAAAAATTTTCCCATTTATTACGTTTACGATAGACAATTAGTTTTTACGCATACACATTTTTAATGTTCATTATTCCCCTCGCATTTGATATGGTATTCATAATTAAGAACTCTATATCTCAACCACCCATCCACTTTCCATTAACAAATTGGGACATCAATTAAATAGATAAATTTGTTACGATTGGCTTTTCCCAGTGGCGGATTTGGAGTTTCAGATGCCCAAGGCGCAATTCAATTAGAGGTTCCCTCCCCTCCAGTTATAGTATGCACTCGCTAGATATTTTTCACTCTGTTAAGCTCTGTATTCGATTTTTTTGTGTTCAAAATAGAACGGAGGGAGGGGGGTAGGTACATAAAATTGAAAAAATTAAAATCCATTATGTTTTTTACTTTACTTGGCAGCATTTAAAAGAATGATGAAGTTCAGGGTGTGTTAAGGCTGTTCTTAAAAAAAGTAGGTGCTATTTTGTACCTTAGTTGCGCAATAATTTTCAGAGATACATGCCTGAAATTTCATTATACACTAAATCAATTATTATAGAATAGAGCTGTTTTTCTATCTTGGGGAAAAACATTTTGGTTTTATTTTAAAACGTTATCAGAATCAGATGATATTTTATTTTTTGTTTAAAATTAAAATTTGCTGATTCTTTGTTAATTAATAGTAAATTAAATAGAGTGTACATTATTAAAAATATCCTCTTTTTTTAAATTTAATTTTTTTAAAACTAACTTTTGAGGGCTCTTAATTAATGGGGGCCGAGGCGCGAGCTTCGTGCGCCTGTTTGGAAATCCACCTGTGGCTTCCCCCCTCTTAACATTTTGTAACTATATAGAAATTAATGTAATTGAATTAGATCGTTTATTCAATTCATTTTAACCGCATGCAATTTTCATCATCGAGCTGAAATTTAATCTAGATACAATTGATGAGGCCGCATTTTTCCTTGCGATTGAAAACAGTTGAAATTTGTTTCCCACCATTTTTTAAGCGCTATTCATCTAAACAAGTCGATCCCTAAACAAATCTACTCTACTATATATCCTTTTTTTTGTAATGAAAGTTAATTAATAAATTTACTATCGACTGCTATCTATCTATCCGTTCTACGAACTTCTTCGCAAATCGCATAACAAACCATTCTGCAAGTTAATGAAGCGGTTATTTTTATCTACGAAAAATTCCGAAATAGCAAAGCAAATAAAATAAATTATTTTACTACTTCGTTTTGCTTAACGAAGCGCGGTTATAAATTAAAAAATTGTACAAGTTAATAGTCTTACTTTTTTTATATTAACTATAATAATGAACTTATTACTAGATATCGCTTTTAACTCGGAACAAAATGCCTATCGCTCCGTTATCTTTAGTGTACCGAGTGCTTTGGAATTATTTAAAATTCTGTTTAAGAATGACAGGATGCTCGAATTGAATCGTGGCAAATTTGTTACGACTTCACCGATTTTTCTCGTCCAATTGAACCTTCTAGCGTCCGTCACTCTACAGGGAAACGCTAACCACTGACATAATCATGCATCAAGGTCATAGCAAAGTAGTAATTAGATGCAAGACATGCATGCAAGAACTGGCATTAGTGCATGGAATCCTGACAATATAGAAAAAGTATAATTCGTATATTTTCAATAACGGAATTTTGCTAGCGTACGACATAAATTAAAAAAATATATTTTTGAAAAATAAATTTACAAACAATCAATCTTTCAAAATTACGAATCGCAATAGTAACAGTTTATTTTTATGCTGTGAACGGCGATTGGTTTTGCCGCCCTGCCAACTTCAAATATTTAATTTGCATATTTCAACTACAAAGTACAATTTTAAGGTATACCAAGTGTCATTTTAAGCTTCGAAACTAAAGCCATTATTAAAATCGAAGGCATGTAGAAGAGTTGAGCCTATTTTGATTCCGAATACGCAACCACATTTCAAATGTGCGCGCTTAAGACGGGATTCTACAAGCACAAGCTCGTTTTTGACACGTACTCAATTTCTATTAAATTGCAGTTGCAGACTCGTAACTTTTAGTAAAAATGACAACCCGATCAAACTTATAATAAAATATCTGAACAGAATAACTGAAACTTACTTGTGCTTTCTTCTCGTATGCGATTCAACAAAATTGAATTTCGAAACTTTGAGGAAATTTCCCAATTAAGTCCTCCCCGACTTAATCCTCCTAAAATAACACTTTCGGAAAAAATATATTCGAGTCAAAGTTGACTAAAAAAACGTACCAAGATCTATCAATAAAATTTTTTTAAATGTATTTACACTATAATCGTAAATTCTCGAGAGAAATCAATTTACAAGAAATCTCTCATCGGCTCTTTCGTTCTAAGATATTTTCTGCGAAACGAAGTGAGTTAAATGAGTAAATTATGGTTTACAGATTTAGCGTTCGTAGTGACATCTAACTCCAACAATATCCGATCTATACTTTTTCAAATGCATAAATACAATACCCACAAACGCCAATGCCTAAAACAGTCCAATTTTGATTGTGATTTTTTTTAAACTACAAGTGTAGCTGTGTGAAGTTTTGTTTCTGTTGCTTCTGAACAGCGCGCATGATGCATCCGTTTGATTTCCGGATATTATTAACTGCCTGCCAGAAATGACCAGTCAAGAAAAATTTTAATGTTTCAGAAAAATGGCAAGTCACTGTCATGCAAGACATTCTCTGTCTTACCGAATTCAATTGGAGCTCACATTATTATTTTTATAAAAATTTAAATGCGATTAAGTCTAGAATGCTCATTATTAACAATTTCATCTCTTATTCATCTCGTCCATGGTTAAATTAATAGATTTCGGTTGGGTTTTTTATTTTTAATTTTAGCTTTCGTATTGAATAATTTTGAAATATGATAATTACACGTTACAAGTTATTTTAAACCAACATGTCATGTATAGTTGAAGGTAAATAAATGGTAATCCTTATTAAATAAATTCAGTTTTAAGCATAATTAATGAGGTAGTATTTTTTTAATTTGCTACAGGAATAAGATTTCTTATGTTCAAAATTTGATATAAAACCAAATAGCAATTGATTTTATAAATTCCCTTTGACACTATTAACTGTTCTTTTTAAAACGAACTTTACTTTAAAAGAGGAAATGTAGATTTTAAGAGTAAATATTTTACTGCGGACACCTAGTGTGATATGAATGCATCGCTGCGGTGTAAAGTAAAAGAAAGAACACAAACAACAGCGCGCCCCTGCTGACCACACATCAGTCGCGTACCAGCTCATAAAGCGGCGTCTGGATGCGAGAGATGCGGGTTCGTGAAAGATTTTGGCAGCTCAACCTCCCCCTTCTTCCGGAGGAAGATGAATTTTTTTCTTTCATAAGTTACAGAAATGGAATTAAAATTATCATTCCAATAGCCAAGATTAAACAAAATTTAAACAGAATTGGACAATATCAACTCTTCTGGTCAGTTCAAAGTCTAAAGTCTTTGTCAACTTCAAATCCAAATTATTCAGTTCGTGTTGAAATTCTACATGCATTCTCTCGACAAAAGACATGTTAAAACGAGAAAAGAAATCGAGTCTTAAAGAGTTTGCTAGTAATGTTCAAGGAAAATGAATAAGCGCCACAGTCTCTTCTTTTCAGGCATCAATGGGAGTGTTTGATTATCGTCAAGGTCAGTCCAGATTTTTTGCAGTCTTCCAACAGGAGTTCCATTAGTCTTTTATTGATTTCCGAGTTCTTGTTGGCACGGTCCCAGTCGCATTTCATCCACTCAGTCGTATTTGAAAAAGAAAAAAAAAATAATGAGTATAAAAAAAGTAAGGGCAATAATATACTGACAGATAATAAAAGGAAAGTACAATAAGATAGATAGATAGATAGATAGATTGATAGATAGCTTAGATAGATGACATTTTTCAAAGAGTGTTTAACCACTTGTCATGACGTACCACCCATGTCGAGAGGTTTTACCACAGAATCGCCAAAGACGCGCTGAAGCGGTTCAGGGACCAAATGTCAAAATAAAATTCATGTCGCGTTCCATCCATTCAGACTATTTGCAGGAGCCAAGTATTTTAGAAGGCAATTAATGTTCTAAAATATATCTCTTTCAGATTTTCTTTAAAGATGTCGGATACTTCACATGGCTTCACCACTAAGAGTTAAGGTGGCCTGTTTTGATATGCGCATTTGAGAATTTCCTGTCCCCTCTAATGGTTAAGGGATAAGGACGGAAAAATTTTGCAAAATATTTCCGATTTAATCATCTATTTATACATACTTAAAACCACATCTGTAATAAAGCCAATTTAAATGCGATTCAAATGCATTACTTCAGAAGAATAGCAGCAACATTCATTATACATCCTTCAATTCTTACATATCTGTAACCTAATGAATCCAATTTTGACACTCGAGCAAGTTTGATTAAGAAACACAATTTCGAGGAAATAAATGTGTTAGTGACATGTTCACGTTTTGAAATTATTGGCAAGAAATTATGAAGAATTTAAAATTTGGTATACAGTTATTTTTATTTTTTCTACTATACATATTTTGGTATTTAATAAGAATCCCGTAACATGCCCATCAAACCGTTTAGTAATCAGAAGGGTTGCGGATACAGCTGCATGAGACGGCGTTCTGTTCTATTTTTTAAAAACTCCAGAAGTATTTTAGTAAATTTTATTTCTTCTGGATTTTATTTTTCTGAATTTTATTTTTATACAACGCATACATGTTGCAATAGATACAAGTTTAGAAATAAATTTTAAATAAAAGATTAAAATGAAATCTACAATGCATATTTCAACGTATCGTGCCAGACCATAATTTCTTGAACGGCCAGGCACCACATGCTCCTGTAAGTTAAATCATATTTTTATTCGTTTTAATTGTTTCATTGAATGAGTCACTCTGGTATTGCAAACGATAAAAAAAAACTTTGTCTCTCGCCTTTATTTTTTAAAAAATATCACATTTCTTATTTATTTCATTTGATATAATTACAAGCTCAAAATAACATTCTTCTAGGTTTTATTTGCCGTAGTCATTATCTTATTTTTTTAAATCAAAGCTTGTGTAAATGCAATGAGAACAAGTTATTAAAAGCTGATTTTTTGAGATGCTCGTGCAGATAATAAAATTTCAATTTTTCTCCGACGGATTTTTGTTGACGCCAAAAACCTCATCCCAAAAAAACAACATGTTCTGACATGATAAAAATGTCACCTTTTAAAAAGAGTAAAAATTTGCTTTATACATACAGCCTTCTATAAAAATGAAACAAGGAGGGACACCACTGATCATATAGAAAAATTAAAAGAAAAGGCTATTAAAAAGGCATTAAAACTTAAAAATCGTTGGGAGCACATGGGGGAAAACTCTCTGACACGCAGAAGAGTTCTTCATAAAATTGTAATAAATAAAATGCTTCCATGTGACTTCTCAGCTTGATAGCTAAACCCAACATACAAGATGAAGAGGAAACTGTCTTACATTCACAGACCATTTCTTCTCCATATTTTTTTATGCATATCTCAGCTTCAAGGGCAGCGGTACAGACCATGTTCGACATACCAGCCGTGCACACGCAATTGCAGTTTGAAGCCAGACTCAATTCAATATATCGACAGCGAATCCCTCTCGCGCCTAACATAACAGAGATCCAGCGAGACGAGTTGGGGGAGAGAGCAACTGACTGGTGCGTTCGCCCTTCACGTCATCTGAATTCCAAACAAATCTCACTGAAAGGTGAAAGAGTCAATTAACAACGTCAATAGCTTCACAGAGGGCTCGAAAACAGAACACGGAGTTGGAGTTGCGTTCTGTGTCGTGATCACAGAACGCAAGTATTATATCAGAACAACTTGTCCTATCACTAGTCTTAAATAGAATGAGAACAATACTGTTTATCAAGCTAAACTTCCCGCACTTCATGAAGCAGTTAAATATACATTTCAATTTCCAAACACCATCACTTTTAAAATAGATGTCGACAACAGAGCAAGCGCCATGGCATTCTCTAATTCAAAGAGTACAAACCAAATAGTAAGAAAAATGTTTTAGCATCCACCTTTCAAATTCAATAATAAAAGTCTCATGGATAAAGGTGCATGCAAGCAACATAGGTAATGGGAAAAGTAGACCCACTGGCCAAGGACGCAAAGCTAAATAGGCAATTTTATATGCAAACAAAGGTTTTTTGCATATAAAATTGATTTTTTTAAACATTATATACAAAATTATGAAAAAAATATTATAATAGTCAAAGAATTCGAAATCGAGACTGATTTCGTCTTTTACTTCTTTGAAATCATAAAACACAATTTTTGAAAAATGTCTGACAAATCTACTCAGAAACCCTTTGGACAAGATAAAGGAAATTTAGTACATGGTCTTTACTGCAACTTTGTAAATTTATATGAAATTCTGTGCTAAATCCATTCAAAACAGACCTGTCCTGATATATAAATATGCTTTTGATGATTGACAATTGATTGAGGATAATTCTTGAAATTGTTGAGGCAATCATTCGGGTGCTAGAGGGTCCATACCCTCAGAAGCTTCTCTATCCTTTCTTCCGTTATAAAGTGGAACGTGAGAACAAAAATTTTAATTATTTAATAAAAAGTAACTAAAATAAAATCTTTCCTAATATCCGAATTAGGAACTGATTTTAAAACATTGTTTTTTTATGTTACTTGTTTGAATCTGTTATCTTTTTTACTTTTTCGAGTACGAAGTATTGATAAAATGTAATCGCTAAAAAAATTCTTAATGCATGTTTTGACGAATCCCCACGTTTCAGGTTGAGTTTGAATTGCACACTTTTGACATTATGTCTGTCTATAACAGAGATATTCAAAAACACTTTGAGCTAGACATATTAAATTTGGTGTATCGTCTTTGTGTCATTTTGTATATTTTTATAAAATTTTAAGCAAAATCGGTTCAGAAGGGGATCTTGTCCGGCTATTCAAATAAGTGAACAAGACAAAAAAATGGGTGATATCTGGATGGAAAAAATTTAACACACAGAGTTAAAATCTGTAGAGACGCCTATCCAATTTTGAGCTTATTCCAACAATGAGTTTAACATCTGTCTCTCGAAGCTTTCAGAAACACGTGAACAATGAGTAAAAAATTGAATGATTTAACGAAATCAAATTCGGTACAGTTATCAACAAAGAAAGATATCTATAACTTGGATATTTATTATAGCTTCTTTGCAAAATGAGTGTCGATTAAAAAGACATGAATGGATAAGTTTATTAAGGTAGACAAACAGATTAATCGAATTAATTATATTTAATAACTCTCTCGAACAATTACCTAACTACTCGAACTACCATAACTAACTTATTTCTAGATTTTTTTTTTCATTCAGGAAATTGGGACTTAACAATTCAATTCTGCCAGTCTTTTGTTGCATCTGCGCCCCCTGGTCTAATGGGTGTGCCATGCATGTGGTGCACTGTGAATTTCGGAGCGAGATGTGTCGTGATTCTTGTTATATTTAATTTTCTTTCCCGGAAATTCTCTTTCAAAAGAACCAACTGCCCGGAGCCATATACTAAGTAAATCTCACCTTATCACTAACAAATTTCGTGCTTTTATTCAGAAATTTTTTGGATGAATAAACATGATTCATGTTTATCTTTGAAATGATTATGGTCTTCCAAAATATTCGCTTATATTTAAATATTGAAGCTTTTCCATCACTCTTACATTTAATTCTTCATTTAGTAATTCTAGTTTATCAAGCTCTAACAATTAGCATACATCTTCATTTTTATGATGAAATAACATACTTCATTTTTATATCACTGTGTAACCCAATTTTTTAATCTCTGATTTAATAGATGCGAATACCGTAAATACTTTTAAGCCTATAAAATGATCGGTGTTTATTAAAGGTAAGAAATTTTATTTTCAGGCGAAAATAATAGTTTATTGGATAGAAGATCATTCAGAGAAATATCTCACTTTAATAAAAATAGTAGTAGTATAACTTTCTCAGAATCGAACAATACTTTTATTATTGAAGGTTATGTTTAATGGTTTATCTGTAGCTAAAGAAAAAAAATCCAAATATATTACATTGAACATTAATTATCGGTATGAAATTCCGCTTATCTTATAAAATTTCCGGACATTTATTTGTAGTAATGAAACAATATCCGACATTAACGTTTTTTCTTATTGGTATAATAGCTATACAGGGTAAAGAGTTAATTGTCTTAAAATAAACTAGCCATTATGTTCTGAGCATTTTTGCATTTCGTACTACTCTGAATCCGACAGAATAAGCATATTTGTATTAGATTTGCCAGTCCCTATACATGGCAACTCAAAAATGAAACTTGTTGGAAGGATAAAATTATTGTACATCAAACTGAGTGAAGTTTTAAATGAAATCTTTTAAAAGAATATATTACTACATACTCTGTGCAAATGAATAAAAAATGCCACATAGATGAAGTGCAAAGCTTAATCATCAGACTTGTTAATCTGCGCCAAATGCACCATTTCATACCTATCAGAAAATGATTAGATAAATTATGGCAAGTAAACATTCCGTTATCAAGCTTTTAACTCAATCAAGGGGAAACTTAAAAGGTACACACCGGAATGAATGCAGTAAAAGAAGATTAACAGAAGCATAATATTACAGTATAAGGAAAAAGATGTGAAACTAGAAATTGATCAGTCCGTTAGAAGTATCATTTAGTCTTTCAAAATTTTCAAATGTGCCTATTTTTCCTTTTTACATTTATTAATATTTATGAACTGATATAGCCATTCATCGACAATGATAGTGACCATTCATCGACACATTAAAAAATAGTGCTATAAGAGCCACTGTAGGAATGACAAAGAGAAGGACACTTTTTTCTGTTATGCAACGACTGATGCAATCAAGACAAAAACTACAAAAGAAATGATCGAAATACATTACTACAAATTTTCGAAATAAAGGAGCAAACAGGGTTGCCACTCAAATCTATAAGAGAAGTTCATAGTTTTCTTTATATATGCAAAACAAGAGGAAATGTGAAAACAATGCATAATATGATATGGAGTAACATTCCAAAATTCTAATAAATTGGAAAAGATAAATTTGCGATAATCTCTTGCCTTCCGAACAGTAGGTGAATATAAAAATTTAGATTCAATCGAAATACCGAAGGGGGAGGAGGGAAGGAACCCTCTCCCCCGCACCATCTTTGTTCTGATGTCGATTATCCTATATCAAATCCAAAAGTACCGTTTAAAAATTAGTAAGGTTTGCTAAAAAACTGATGTGCTCAAAATATTCGTGCTCATATTAAAAGTTGAATAATGTATAAAATTTGCTATAGCAAAACCTTTTATTATTATTATTATTATTATTATTATTATTCACGGAAAATTTATCCCGAGTACACATTTTGGTAATATATGTCGTATTTGGTATATGATTACACCTCACGATATTTGACATTTTCTTTTTAAGAGTTTCGTTCCATATTTAGACGAATAAGTTTGTTCTATTAGGTACGTCACAATAGGATTTTTTTATATACATTAACCCCTTGCACTTCGATGGTGTCTCTGACTCACCATTCAAGGTTGTGCATCATTTTGATGTTTTATTTATTTATTTTTAAAATTTAACTGTTAAAAACGCCTACATAATCGTACGGGTGTCCCAATCCCGAGGTACCGAGGGATCTTTCCTCCCTGTATTCTCCCCTACGCTTTCTGCTGTCTGCTTTGTCTTTCTATCCTTCGACGGCAAGCGAGGGAGCTCCCCATGAGAAGCTGTCGCCACTCTGTTTGCTTCTTGCTTCTCATGGACAGCCAGAAACCCAACGTGTTGACCGTGCGTGGCGACCCATTAGACGGGTGGTGTACTGTTGATCCCCGGTGCATCAATTCGGCTGGTTAGCTAACAGTCCGATTAGTTTGCTAGGGATCAAGCTAAAGGATCAATCTCTGGGGCTTGGCGTTAAGGGTGGTCAACGTTTCTGGAGATGACTCTGAGCGTATAGGTCTTGGCTAGTGCCAAAGTAAGCGCCGAGGTTGGGGACTCCCAGAGCCGGTGGCTGATTTCCCTTGTTGGGCTCCGTGGTGGTGGGCGGTGCCGTCGGGACCCGAATTTCTTTAGTTTTCTTGCACGGTTAAGAAAAAGAAATCTCCCTTCAGTGGGCATCAACTTGAACAGAATTCTTCCTCTAAAAAGCATTTCGACACTTTTTTTTTGTTATAAAGATATCATCTGACAATCGGACATTTCATTCAGTTTCCCCCTTTTTAGTAGAAAGAGGCATATCTGGTCAATTAGGTTCAGTACTTTCAATTCGGAAATTACGCTCTGGGGATTTGCTTATTGAAGTCTCTTCTGAAAAGCAAGCACAACAGATAGCGAAAATAAAATCCATTGGAAACATTCCAGTATCAGTAAATCCAAATCGAACTCTGAATTTTTCCAAAGGAGTTATCTCCTACGGAGAGCTGTTTAATACGCCAGTTGAAGAAAAAACCAAAGATTTGAACAACCAAGGAGTTACTATCGTTCGACGTATCTCAATATGGAGGGATGGACAATTACTCAATACAAAACATCTCAGTCTTACTTTTCACTCGTCAACATTGCCTGGTTTCATTAGAGCTGGGTATATGAATTTACCAGTCAGGCCGTACATTCCAAATCCTTTGCGATGCTTTAAATGCCAGAGATTTGGCCATTCCAAAGCCTCGTGCTGCGGGTCTCTTACATGCGCCCGTTGTGCCGAAAGTGGACATGAAAGTTCAGAATGTACCGCACCGGAGAAGTGGGTTATAAAGGGCAACACAATTCTTTTTCCCGCTTATGTCCTTCATGGCATTTTGAAAAGGAAGTAGTCTCTGAAAAAGTGTCCAAAGGCATATCTTATATTCAAGCTATGCAAAATGTTAAAGCACGTTCAACCACCTCTGGATTAACTTACGCGGCTGCTACTAAGAATATCTGCGAAACTAAAAGTACGCAAGTGATTTCATTTAATCTGCCAACTGATTCCTCATTCTTTAAAAAGTCTTACATTCCTACTGAAACTTGCGCCAGATATTCGGAATCATTTTTAACTGTATATTTGCCCAAAGTAAGTGCTGAAATAATTTCCTGTCTGGATGTTTCAGAACATGCTTCTGCTTCCCGAAATCTTACTGGCTTCAACAAGTGAAAAAAAGAAGAATCAAGGACACAAAAATAAAATCAAAACAAAAAAAACAAATAGTCTCCACAAGTTTCTCCTACGTCCCATGCAGGAAATGAATCGTTTTCCAAATTCTGGAAAACTTCACCCCGTCCAATATCAAATTCCGCTACAGTGCAAGATGCCAAATCTTCTGCTACAGAAAGGGTATTGAAAATTGACACATCCACTAGAATTGAGAAAAACCCTGATTTTGAACATTTGAACGTCCCCACATTAGAAGATACCTCTGTCTTGCACCCTGAAATCGACACAGAAATGACTATTTCAAGTTCTTCAGAGGACATGTTGGAGTATAAAATGAGTGAGGAACTCGAAGAGACGTCTGACGATGTCTGTACTCCACCTCCTTCCATTGGGGAAAAGAAACCAAAATTTAAATATATCATCCCTACAAAGTATAAAAATAAATGATTTTTTTTCCTCTGAAATTTCTTTTTGCAAAGCTTGAGAATTTTTGTATTATATTGGATTCCATTTACAGCATTATAGCATTTGTCTTTTGTTTTTTTCATCATTTTTCATGACAAAGTGTTTTTTGAGCACACTTCGATGTGCTTGCTGTTGTTTTGTCACAATGTTTCTTCTGAGACTTTCACTCGATTTTAAAAACCATGTTTAGATTTATTTAATATTTTATAATTGATTTTTTTATCAATCTTTTTTTTAAAAAAATTCTGGATAACTTTAAAATATTGAGTATTTTAGTATCAATGGGCTATTTAAATAAACGTTTGACAAAGCATGGCCAAACTTGGCCCATGTGCCATTAAATCCCACAAACCAACCAACCCAAAATATTCAACTGTTAATATGCGTACGAATAAGATATAAAATTTGCTATAGCAAAACCTTTATTATTATTATTATTCACGGAAAATTTATCCCGAGTACACATTTTGGTAATATATGTCGTATTTGGTATATGATTACACCTCACGATATTTGACATTTTCTGTTTAAGAGTTTCGTCCCATATTTAGATGAATAAGTTTGTTCTATTAGGTACGCCGTAATAGGATTTTTCTTTTATATTCAACCATTCAAGGTTGTGCATCATTTTGATCTTTTATTTATTTATTTATTTATTTTTAAAATTTAACTGTTAAAAACGTTAATCGTTAAGAGATGTAGATTAATTTTTCAAAGAAATTCAACTTAAAAGAATAATGTATATTCATTTTTCATAGCAATAAACAAATCTTTTTATTAAGTGAACAATTTTGCATCTAATTATTTTTCGGAGTACAAAGGGTTAAAAGTATCTTCAATGCTTCAATCTACACGCTAAAATTGATTTTTATTTCATTAATGACAAAATACTCTATTGTTATTTCATTCACAAATTATTCTTAATATTCTAAAAGAATTGCGATTCTTTTCCGCAAAGAAATATTGAAGAGCGTTAAAAAGTTTATTATTTACATCCGAGCTCGAATCGCCATCACCCCGAGAGAAAGCATACCAACGGTAAAATTGTTGTCTGAATAAAATATTAAATATATTCCCTATAATTTAAAAGGATTATTTACTGAATTTCACTTGATTAACTTTTGCCCGAAAAATGTAAGTATAATTGTATGATTATAAAAAATAGTGTTATACTAAAATATTAACCAGTAACTCGTGAATTCATAAAATTTTAAATTCTTCGTTTTCGCATGCGTACAGAAAAAAAAATGCAAGATAATTTCGCATCCAAAAAAATTAGTATTAAACTCGTTATCGAATATTTTGATACCTGATTTTTTTTCTTCCGTTATATTTGATAATTTTGAATACGGAGGATTTATCTTAAGAAATATGAAACTGCAAGAAATTTTGTCACTATAGTAGCAGATAAGTAAATATCCTGGCCTTGCCACAATTAGAAAGTCCGTCCACCATATTTAAGTTGGGACTATTAATAAAATATCAGGTCACCGAAAAGCATTTTTACTTTTATTTTCCCGTCGATTAATATTTGTATTCTTAAACTACAATCATTTGGATTGCTTGATTCGAAAATAGCATGATCTTTAGCAACTGAATGCAGCAGGAATTTTGAAATATGCGGATGCACCCTACATGCATCATTTTAGAGAATATATTGAAAACAAGCAATATAAAAATATTTTTTTACATCAATTCCTACTTAGGCTAACAAAGAAGTTTTTTATTTTAGTTACTCTTTATTAAACTATTATAATTGATATAAATATGTAAAGAAATATGACAGATTCACAATAATAAGCAGCAAAATAGAAAGCGAATTTCCCTATCAATTTTCCATTCTCCTTTCTGTACCTGGTATTCGAACTCGCAGCCCAAGGGATGGGAATCCAACGCCATACCAACCAGACTATCCCGGCCTAACAATTGCAATTACCATAAATAATTGATAAAAAAATTATAAAAGCACAGGATTTTCAACGCCAATTGTGGCACCTCAAAATGCGTGATTTTTCTACACAAGTTGGGGTACGCAGGTAGAAATTACTAATTTTCTATATTCCGTATTATTTAAATTCGAAAGTATTTCAAAATGAATCGGAAAAATCTATTCATCAACAATGTTTGATTTTAAATGCATCAAGCATTATGAAAATAAACAGAATCGTTTGAAATAATCGGCCCGAAAACATGTTAAGCCGAACCTCATTGGTGTTTGGGGGAAAAAACGATTCGTTAATTATTTGAAGGTGGGGAAATGAAGATTTTTTAACAGAAAGTTAGTTTTTAATTAATTAATAAAGAATTAATGAATTAATATTTGAAAAAAAATATATTAATATCAAATGTTATCCACTACAAGGTTTAAAAAATTTACTTGCACTTGATTGGATGAATAAAGGGAAAATTTGACGATTTGCGATTGAATTTTCTATAAATATGTATTAATTGTCCGTATAGGATATTTTTTTGATCATGCTGGGAAAAAAATCCTTACATATTGAGTATTAATAAATCTTTATAAAAGTAAAAATTTTCCAGTTTGGAAACAACTTGTAAAAAAGATTAAAATGAAATACGCTATGCATATTTCAGAATCATGACAGAACTTAATTTCTTAACGGTCAAGCACCGTGTGCTCGATCGAGTTTAATTATATTTTTATCCATTTTAATTATTTCATTGTATGAGTCATTTTAGTATTGCAAACGATCGAAAAAAATATCACGTTTCCTGTTTATTTCATTTCACATAATCACGCGCTAAAAATGACATTTTTTCCTGTAGTTATTAACATTTTTTTTTAAATCAGAGCTTTTGTAAATGTAATGGCAACACGTTATTAGAAACAGATTTCTTGAGATGCTCGTGCAGATAAAAAAAAAGTTATTTTACGCCTACGGATTTTTGTGAACGTCAAAAACCTCATCCTAAAAAAACATGTCCTCACATGACAATAAAATGCGTAAAAAGCGATTAAACTCATAAAATTTCATTGTTATCTACAGAATCGAATATTGTCCTTCATACTCAACTTATGAATGGAACATTTTAAATATTAAAGCTAAAAAAACACCCAGTATATACTTACCTTCAAAAAGAGGGAGGGATGAGCACCAACTAAATATCACAATCAATACAAAGAATTTTTAAGAATCACATTCTAAAATATACACATGCAAACATGAATTCTTAATGCAGTTATCGAACTGCACAAGTGTAAGCATAAAGAAATTCTACTTCTAAACAGTGGCACGGTCCTACTTGGGTCGTTCCACCGTTCCTCTCGTGTCGTTGGGGTGGATTCATTCGGCGCGACATTCCTCGGGGAGAGACGCACCGATCCCGCATTGTTGGCCAAGCAAGGAATTCTGTTCCTGCAACGCGGTTTACCGAGTGAGAAAGGTTGAAAATTTGATATTGCACAGAAGGCGGAAATTAGAACGATATATATTTTTATAACAACCAACTCCTTATATTTCATTACATAACAGCTTACTTTAGTGATTAGTATGCAATCAAAAATATAGAATACCCATCAGTGGCACGTGTTGGGCAAGACGTGAAGGCCATGCAGATTTCCAAAACGGATTAAAAGTTCTTTACTAGCATGGCGCTGGTCACTAGTTTTTGGTGCAAATCTTTTTCCTTAAGTACATTAATTAGCACTGTTGTGAGGGGCTTTATTTACTTCCAAGGAATCTAAAATTTATTAGAGCGGTCAATACTTTGACATTCTTAAAAACCTTTTTTAGGGTTTTACCATTTCTTCAGATCTGTCGTAAAAGCCCGCTACATCACGAAGGCCACTGATGTGTCTATGTTTACAGATGAGAAAAAAAAATCCTCAATAAGGGAAAGAGAAAGCCCTATCGTTATGACGAAAGTATCGGATTTTGAATGCAACTCGCTGCACATTTTAATAATTATTCCACACATTCACTCCACCACATTCTCTTGAATAAAGGATTCAATTATGACACAGAGGAACGTATAAAAAATTGGCAAAATTTGTATCAGTAATCAGATCCTCGAAATTCTCAGGTTTTTATTGATATAATATGGCTTCAGAATAACACAATTTGATAAATTTGACAAAACAGCTCAACCGATACAGGAAATAACATAGAGTACTCATTTCTTCCATTTTCCTTCACCAAACGCTAACACGTTTGACAAAAATGGCGTCATAACACATTTAAATTTATTCAGATAAAACAGCTCCACCATGTAACGAATGTTTTGAAATAATCCAAAATAAGACAATAACAAAATCTCTCATTCTGTTAATAGTTCTGGCTTTATTTGCGCAATTGAAGAAAAAATTACCTCGTTAATAAATAAGGAAGATGAAAATTAAGTGACAACAAATTATGATATATTTAAGTGCACCGATAAATCCCCATTTCGAAATTTATGTTATATATCATATTTCCAATGCCTATCGTGTTTTTCGTATCAACGTTTTCCGGGTTAACATTACGATCTTAAATCTGGTAGTTAAAAAAAGAACATTGAACATACATCTTTTTTATTCTAAAGTTTTCGATTAAACATTTAAATCGTATTTGTTCTTCAAAACTACGAAAAATTCATCTCATTACAGGAATTCAATAATAATTTTTAAACACATAATGTGTGTGGATACGAATACATTTTAATTAACTTCTGAAAGTTCTGAAAAATAGATTTTTTTTTCTTTTAATAGAAATTTTTTCTTTGCGCTTTTAAAAAGCGAATCAAGAAAACACTGGCAAGAACCAATTGAATGATCTAGAAATGAAGTGAAATTATGGTTTTAATTTGATTTCAGATATACAGTAATAATTCGAGGACTTTTGTGTCTCAATGCAAAAAATATGCAGCTTTAGTTAGTTGAATGGGCAATACTTAAAGACTGAATAAGTTCTTTGCTTTCAATTTAAGTCATAATTTTCGTAAAAGAAAATTAAATTTTTGCTAATACTTACTGATTTTAGTTATTGTTCCTCGATAATATCAAAATTTGCTTTATCAATTTTTCAGTGCTATCCAAATAATCAAAAATGTTTCAGAATCTTATGTCTTCATTGATGGAATCATGCTTTTACAGCCTTTATCGGTAAAAACTCATATGAACTTGGCAGGAAACACAAAACATAATTTCCTTGCAAATACGAACGTAATATTTTTTAATAGAAGAAGAGGAGTGCCGAATGATGGCGGATCGTGTGCAGATGGTCTTGTTCGCCGACCCATGTCCTGCAATGCTTGCTCCAAACGGTGAAAGGCAAATGCTTTCGTTAAGGTGTTTAGGGAGATTTTTTTGGGGGAGCAAAACGAAAATGTCTTAAGAGGCAGCTTAATTGAGCTTGTATTGAGAATTTTAAAGAGAAAAAGGACAGATTGTTCCTTGTTCCCTTGAATAGCAATGTGATTTTGAACTGAAATGGATGAGATCAACTCACTGTGGTTCAAGTTTCTTAAAATAATTATAGATAGCATGAACCGACATTGTTAACAATACGAGCTTCGCCTCACAGTATAAATAAATTCGTACATTCTATATACCAGTTATGTATATTTGTGTTGATCAAAACTTGAAGTCAAAGTGTTACAAGTGTCTACAAGAAAATTTTCTCAGATGAATTAATGATTTACTGTCTGATAATTCCTTTAGCTCATACGACTTAAGCAAAAAAGGAAAAACCACTGTTCTGTGTGTATCAAGATTTTCCTAGAGATAATTTTCATAAATCGCAGATAACAAACAATTAGAAGGATCTAAATATCTTAGAACCTGAAACGCAAGAATGGGGTTAAAGTCTTGATCATATTATAATATTTTACTTATTTTTGTGACTCAAAAAGGCAATTTAATCAAGACAAGGGCATATAATGATTTTTAATTTCAACCCATAACTATTCACTTTTAATAAAGATATTAAACGAATTGAGCAATTGTATTTCATTAAGACAAAATACATTACCAATTACCTATCATGAGCAGAGAGTGTGAAATTTTTACTTTTCTGTATCATACGAAACACATTGTTACGTTACCTTAAAATGTATGAAGGGTAAAGTAAAAATTGACTTGTATCATTATTTCATGGAATATTTGTTGCAAATGCTTTCTACCTTAGTTGACTCGAACATCACAAAAAATGATAGCCGTGGAACTTCAAAATAAGTTAGAATCAATTGCTTTTTTTTTTTCGAAAATCTGAAATGATTGCAGGATTTTTATTAGTTGAAATTTTATTTTTATATGTGCCAATTTAAAATAATATAAACACCGAAAGGTATTGCAAAAAAGAAATAGAATCCATGAATCTTGAGCTCAAAAGCGTGATCCTTTTAAATATCAAAGCCTAGTCTCCAATTTCAGTGAAGTTTATTAAACAATAAAATTTCTTCAAGTTCCTTGACATTGAAATATATGCTCGCGTAATTCACTTTTCGTAATGCGAAAGAAATTTTATACAACGAAGTATTATCAATCATTTTCCCTTCCAGCTTTCCACGAACTTCCAATTGTCGAAGCAAAATCACCAATCTAATTAGCTGATTAGAAATGGCAGCACCCGAAAATACATGCGAACTGTTGAAAGCACAGAACAATTTAGCTTTCTCTGCGCTGATGAACATCGTGACTGTTAGATGCCCAACAGAGCACGAAACATTTCAAAGTAATGCAGATACGCAGGGAGCAAAGTTAATAATGAAGAGGTTATTAATGATTTCAGCGAGAAGAGTTACCAACAGCATTTGATACAATGCAAGGCCGGTTAATTTTGAGAGATTCAATTTTTCAATCTGTACAACATGTTTGAAAATCATTCCTTAAAATATTCTTTAAAAATTGTTTTTGAAATTCGGAAAAATATTCTTTAACAAATTTGTACAAAGCAGAGTTAAAGACTTTTTACACTGTGTAAGTATATTTCAAATTTCCACATTTTGATAAAAAAAATTAATTTTAGGCTTTTTTTACAGTGAAATTATTAAAAGAGGTGATGAATGTTCAATATGGGGATCAACTTTACACATTGAAACAAAATAGGTAATTTAATATTAAGCCGTTTGTATTCTTACTATTAACACCGGCACCTTTTCTGCCAATCAAATCTTACTAATTAACATCTCTGCCTAATGACAATGCTATTTACAATATCTGGAGAAAACAATTTTAAGGAAAACATCAGAGAGAATTCTCGATACCATTTTCCGTCGCTTAACTACAAGCTCGTATAAATGAAAATATTTATTTTTTTTAATAATTTTTTTCAATATTTTTCTGCAATGCTGCATATAAACTGACAAGAACCTCAAAAAATAGCACCCTATCAACAAATGCCTAGAAAATTTTCACGGATATATTTTATAAAATTCACGTGCAATATTAAAGAGTTTTCTGTTTTCTCTTCTGATATCTTTAACATCCTTAAAATGTTTATTGGATTTAAATTTTTAACAAGCTTTTTCATGATTTTGAGACAACATGCTAAATATTTTTGAATGTCTTGATTTCATCTCGAGTTCGAGTTCCCCTAACTCAAATATTAAGAAATCAAAACACAACTTTCGTCTGTATATGGCATGACCATTGGAGTAGAATTTCATGTCATAGAAAATTTTACAATTCTGCTCATTATATAATAAGAATTTCACTAATCCTCAAAGTTTAGGTTTTAAAAAGAAAATTAGGATATTCTAGAAAGGTTTAATTAAACGCTTTTTCAAAAGCTCTATAGAAAAAAACCCTATTAAAATATTGAAAATTGCTCATTATAAATGCGAGTTATTTTGTAAAAAGAATTTAATTTGAATCTGGTTTATGCGCATCATTAGAAATTTTAGACTCCAAAATCTATGCGCAATCTTACTCTAGAAATAAGAAACTTCATTCAAAATAATCTTTTAATCTACATTTTAATAAAATTTAAAAACTGTAGAAAAACAGAATTCTTTTTTTTAAAATGTCAATACAAAGTATCCAAAATCGAAATTAAATGGAAAGTACTCTTATGTATGAAACTCTTGAAAAAGAAATCATCGAGTCAAGTTTTTAGAAACTATTTTGACTAATTTTTAAGTAACATTTTATTTTCAAAATGGGAGTAATTAATTTCTTAATTTAGAAAAAAAAATCACTTTACGAATGTCATGCTTGCATGAATTTATGCACTCAAAATATCAAGCACCAACGCAACCTATTTCAACACTCTTAGGATCGAACTAATAGTGGGAAGTTTTTTTTCTTCAGCATTAGAAATTTTTTAAACATTTCCTCACACTTGCCAATATAGAATGTTATTATTTTAGTCAAATTATCTTGCTCTCAACCACGAAAAAGTTCTACATTTTTACGGTAAAACAAAATTTCATTTTTAAATTTTCTCACAATTTGATTTTAAATGCGTTTTTATTCAAGGGTGACCGTCATATTAGCAATACCCAGTTTGAATGTATTTATTTTTGAACATTCTATTTCTATTATTTTTGAACATTTGCTGTCACCAGTGAATCTCTGACAGATTTGGATCTCCTTTTAGCAATGCTATAGAATTGAGAAGATTAATAAAGAACTGCTCATTCTCTTCCTCAGCTAGCATTATGTGCAGTTATGTTTTAATTTAAATTTTTGGTTGTTGCAAATAAATGTTTCAATTATTCCTTGCAAAGAGGTGCTTTCTGATTTAGAGACGCTACACATATTTATCCATATGCTTTATAATGTCAAAGCTTATAAAACGGAAGTGGAACGATTTATTTTTCTCGTAGCTTTATTATTTTATTTGTATTTTCTATTAGAAAAAAAATATGAATTTTATATTTCCTGTTTATTTAAGTATAACTGATTTTATGAATGCAAAAATGCAATCATTATATCTCATTATAAACAGAAAAATTTAACATAAAATTACAAAAGACTAATTATTTATTAAGCGAGAAATCTTTTTTAAATCTCTATTAATTCTGAACAACTTATTTATTTAACTACTTAAAGTAAGGGATAATAAACATTCGAATTAAAAGAAATCGTTAATTTTTCGTTTTAATTCTGAGAACAAGTTAAATGGCGAGAAGTGCTGCTGGATGCATGCGGTCTTATGAGTCTCTATTTTCACGTGTTAAGACAAAAACCTGCCAGTTAAATAGTCCAAAAAACTATGCCTTTTTTATCTGCGTAAAAGGGTATTTTTCCACTTTTACTTTCATTTAAATAACAATTCTTCATTATAGACATTCATGTTTCTAATTCAAAAGTTTTACAGTCCTTTCAAAAATATATAGAAGATATTTTCATTATAACACATTTCGCAGATAATTAACGTCTAAAGTTTCATATTATCTATACCACATCAGATGATATGAATCGAGTCAAGAAATGCTAAATCGAGCATAATTGTATCACGCCCAACTCCTCTTTTTTTGGCTGTCATAACAAAGACGCAGGTGTTTTTCCTTGTTTTTTTCTGTATTAGTTGTGTAGAATTTTAAATATACATATTGTTCAAAAATTTGAATATTTATTATTCAAAAACTTGACTATACGTCAAAACTATAAGATGCATTATTTTTCCTAAAATCTATTGTTATTTTAAGGCAAGAAAACGAGAGAAATTTATACATTTAAACACTTTTCCAATGAGAAGAATATATAAAATATTGTCAGTAATTAAAAAGCGGTCCTTAGCCATAATTCTTCTAATTTCTCTAACGAGTACAAAAAAAAATTATTCTGAAAATATGAGGTTCACGTTTTACCAAAGTTGTAAAAAAAACGATGCTAAAATATTAATTATATTTTAATTTAAATTTCCTCAAGATCATCTGCTTAAAATTATATATTTTGATGTTTCTAATTCCTTTAAGGATTTCCTGGTAGCTTTAAAGCATGTCGTAAGTAGCCTTGAAATTTCCTTGAAACTAGCTCAAAATTGTAAATAATTCTTATTTTTAAAAAGAAATAAAATTCAAGTCGTGTCATTTCAATAATTGTTTAGTAAACTAGCTCTAAAATATTTCAGTAAGCACTTTTCAACAAACTACTTTTGAAATTTACCACATTTCAGTATCCGATAATATGCTTAGGGAAACTATTCATTGATTCTTTATTCTTCGAAATGCCATACATAATAAAAATTTCAGTTAGAAAAGATCGAGAAACGTGCTAAAGTTGAAATAAAATACCATTCATTTAATCTAATGTGGCCTGAATAAAAAAATAAAAGTTGAATCATCTACCAATGAATCTGTCAATTATTCCGCAGTTCGTTTCCTTAATTATGGCAATGTTTTTAAAAATAATTCCTTGTTTATAAAACAAATCATTCTTATTATAGTGTAATATAATTATGAACAATTTTGATATTGAAGTTTCAGAAAAATGGCATCAGAAAAAATGTTTCATTCATTAATATACTACAAAACATGTAGGCAAAGAACCGTAAAACTAGAAAATATTTAGCCAGAGCTTAGTATTAAACTTTTAACATGAAAACATTCTCATTCATTTTCTTTGTCGTGTTCAATCACCAATTGTATCACTTAAAAGACAGATGCGATCATAACCGATCACCTCATTTTGCGTTCTACTATCTGTAATTCAGGAATATTTAAATAGGCAAATTTAAAAATATTTGTGTCAATATCAGTTCACCAAATTAAATCTATATCAGTAACTTGAGGAAATGAGAACGTCAACTAGTTCCTTGACACGAATGTATATTTAATAGATAATTCAGAAAATCACGCAATTATAACGAATACATTCTTCTACCTTTTTTCATGACTGCGCATGGACATTAATCTTTACTTTAAAGTCGTTTAAAAATTCATCAGCAAAATTTACTTCTTAAAAGAAGTTTTCACGATGCACTTATCACAGACCAGTTAATTGATTTATAAAACATGAAGCATTCACAAAGTATAGAGAAGTATAACCATTCTGTTTCTAATGGTTTAAAAAACTTATACCGAATCTGGTTCCTATAAAACTTTGTCAATTCAAGATTTCAAAATTAAGTTTTGATAATTTTCAATTTAATGAACTCGACCAATTGCGCAGTGAATTTGTTTTAATGAATAATAATCAAAGACCTTAAAAGAATTCGCCTTGCGGATAAATGCTGTTCATTATTCATGTTTTCACACGACGTTGATGGCCTGATAAAATAATTTAATTATAAAGAATATAAAAAAAGTTTCGCTTTAAAAAATTATTCTTTTATCCTTCATAATGGTACAATAATTCCAGAGATTTTTCTTTCGTCGATAGCTCATTACAAAGTGTAAGTGCTCGTAGTAAACAGAAATTTATAATTTGAACACTTTAAAGAACAGATACAAGCAGCTGTCCCTTAAGTTTTTTTAAAAATAAAAACACAAAAATTGCATTTTTAATTTAGAATTAAGTCAGGGTGCTCAAATAGCTAGTCTTTAGAAAGAAATCCACATATTCCATCTATGAAAAAATTACTTTAAAAAAATGTTAAAATCAGTGTTACAAACACAGCCTTCGTATCCACTTAAAATTAATGAAATGACAGATTACTTTTTAATTCAATCATTTTCCTTAGAAGTTCAATTAAAATGACACTTTTCATTACTTTGAAAAACCTTAAAAGATACACAAAGTTTCTAAATGCATTAAAGTAAAGAAAAGGTATAAATTCAGATTTAATCTTTGTTGTATCTCTTTCTTAAATATACGTTTGAAAGTTACGCTTAAAAAATGTAGTAAATTATGACTCCAAATTTTTTTTTCCCAATGAAAAAAACTGACTGCCATCATGCAGAGATCTGGAATCAAGTAACATATTTTGAACTTTCACTTTTAAGTATAGTGAAAGTGTCAAAAAATTAAAGGAAGCTTAAAGTCATTACTAATTTTAAAAGAATGTATAATTCAAATGACATTTATCATTGTAATTTGAATTACATATTTAAACAAATTATAGAGACTTGATTACAATAATTAACAACTAATTTAGAAGTTATGAATTTCTAACTAAGGCAAGCAAAATCAACTTTTTTTGCTTGTAGTAATTTAAAAAAAAATTTCCTAAACATTAAAAATTTATAATATATATCTTAGGATATTTTGATTTTTTTTAAAGCAGCCAATTTTTTTTATGAGTTCAATTTTTAAACCTCTATATATAAAATAACTCTTAATATAGAATTCAAGAACAGCACAATTAATAAACAGCATATCAAAATATTTCATATTAAAATGCATATAATTTAGAGTTTCTGTATTATTTTTTCGTTTTTTTTTTTCATTTTCCCCCTTTCTTTTTTTCATATTTTTTTCTCTTTTTTCTCTTCTATTTTCTTTTTTTTAAATTTTTTTTATTATTTTTTTATTTCATTTTTTTCTCATTTTTTTATTTTTTATTTTTTTTCCTCTCATTTTTTCTCATTTTTCCTTTTTTTTCTTCTTTTTTTTATTTTTTTCTCATTTTTTTAATTTTTTTCTCATTTTTTATTTATTTATTTTTTCATTTTTTTTATTTCTTATTTTTTAAAACAAACAAAATATTAATACGAAATTTTACAATATGAAAACTCTTCATTCAGTAATATATTTAACAAAAAATATAACAAATTGCGTACAAAAACAATTTTTTTTTCAATAAAAAAAAAATTAGGTTACATATCAAATATTTCTAAAACATATTTTAAAACAAATATAATTCTGGCAACATTTTGGTTGCCAGAACTACATCTAAGGTTTTAATTTGATATACTCGCATTCTCATAATTGCTTGGGAGTGTACAGTTTACTGTTTCATTTTAAATACCTTTATGGAATATATTTTTAACAAAATACAAATTAAAAAAGCATTCAATTAATTAAATTATACGTAAATAGTTCTTGAAAGAAGGTTCGACATTTTTTATTTTTCAATGAGCCCGGAGCTTGCCCAGAAACTAAATCTGGAGTAATTTTCTCCGGGGCAGCTCAGTACATGCATTGATGCTCAAAGCAATTATATTCGTATTTTGCACAAATGTATTTTAATTTTCAATACAAAAATGCAATTATAAACTGGGACTCCAAAATAAAACCGTAATTAAACCATTTATATTCTTTTTTTTTGGACATTTTTTGCAAAAGTGCTTTTTTTTCCATTAAAGCTAGTCATTTTTTAAGGTTTATACTATTTTATGAAAATTTCACTAAAATTTTAGTATTTTTATCGTTTGAAAGCAAATAAAATCAGCATTATCATTTCAAAACTCGCGCAAAAACTTGAATAGTTATCATATTCCGAGTTATTCTACAAGTATTAACAAAATTTTTTGCACCAATGTATAGTACTTTTCAATAAAACATTGTTCAATAAACAATAATTAAATTTTAAGTTTCTTTACTGGGGGATTTCCCCTTTCATGAGAAATAATTTTATATTTTCTTCTATGTAATTAATAATTTATAACTCTTACACTCAATATTCTCTAATTTACTCAGAAAATACAATTTTTGAAAGCTGCATCACCAACGAAGCGTTTTACAATAAGTAAAAGTCATTACACTTTCTCTATTCAATTATTTGATTTCAAACAGCTTTATTTCTTTTGATGACATTTCAGACTTCGATGTTGGCCAATAAGTCCAGAGCAAACGACGAAAATTTATGTGGTTAAGTAGCTGTTAATTATATGGAATGAAGAGAACTAGGAAAATAAGTTGATGAAAGTTCGCTCGTATTTGTGGCCAGATGACTTTAGAGGTGATTGATAAATAATCGTTTCAAGCCATTTTCAAAAGGACGAAGCAGGCGAGTATAGCAACAGCTGATTGTTGAAGGTGGCAACACAAACCATTTTTTTTAACATAGGCAGTGTTGCAACAGATCTTTCCATCTGTTGATCGTAAAATTAGAATTGCGAGATCATTCATGCTATTGGTCCTGCTACACCAATCTTCCATCAAATCATTCATCACAATGATGGAGTAAAGGTCACTGGTTAACAGATGAAGTGGATCAGAAACAGTCCAATACAGTCGCAATTATTTTATGTCCAACGAAATTTCAAATTGACGGCACGGTGGGCTGAGTTTGATTACTCCCGGTGACTTGCTAGAAATGTCCTTTGTATATTTCGCAAGGTTGGTAAAAATCATGACGCATCAGGCACATCCAAGTCAGATTATGGCTTGAAGAGATAATTTACTTCAGTTCGGTGCATCGATTTTATAGATCAATGGCCAAGATTTCTGATCCAGTCCGTTCATAATGTTGAAAGCTATTTGAACGCAGTAAATGTCTGTGGTATAGCTACAATTATCTACACCAAATTCCAAAAAGTTTTTATTGGGGGAATACTTGGAAGATTCTCCAAGTAGACCCTTTTGGTTTCGAGTTTCGGGTGGACGGGAGAAATTGTATATGAAAATGGATGCAATTCTGAGTCCATGTTTGTCGATTGATTAATCCAGCACCTGCTCAGCTACCTACACAGTTGCTGAGGCTTCAGCTTTAGGGGAATCGCATATTATACATAAAGAAAATGTTCCAAGTTTTTGCTGTGTTCTGTAAATTCTCCAAACAGCTTTCCAAATGAGGCTTGTTAATGGAACATTTCTGGTTGTCTTTTTTTTTCCTTTTTGCTTGAACACAAACTACCCATTTAAAGGATTTTCGATCGCAATACTCTTTTTACTACAACGTTCGAAGTAAATAAGCACACAGTCCCGTCCAGATTCTTGCACGCTGATTGTTTCGATTTGGTTCTTGAACAGCAAATCTCGGTGCAAAGTTTCCATAACAGCTTTCAACTGAGGGTACGCCCAAAAATAGTTTTTTTTTGCAGTCCCTGAGCTGTAGTTAGGGAAATTGTTTAACAATTACAACATGAGCGATCGTTGGAAAGTATTTTTTGCAAGGCTATTCTATGAAGACTCTCACTCCTTTACATTCTTAATAATTTTTGATGCTGCAGCTCTCAAAAAATGGCATTTATATTTCAAACATATCAATCATTTTATAACTTTGGAAGACAACTTTCTATCAATACTGGTGCGCATATAAATTAAACGCATAAGAAAATATTTAAAAATTCACAAAAATATTCTTAACCACTGTATTACTCTTAACTCCATCAAGTGAGTAAAAGGAGTATCTTGAAATCTCTTATAGCATAATATCTATGGATATACCTTTTAAAATTATATCTATAGATCATGCAATAAGTTTTTAATGAAAATATGCCTTAATTACAACACATAAAAGTTCCAAATTAATTTGAAAACATTGAGCACAATATGCGATACCCTTTTTAGAAAATTTAGACGTGCTAAAAACTTAGGGCGTGAAAAATTGTTTTAAAGCTATACAAATTGCCCCCCCCCCGCAGTATGCAAGTTGCTATCAAATTGAGCATTTCTACACTATACTATAATGAAAATCTAAACTTACGAAATAGCTCACTTTTTTCAAAATTTTGAGCTCACGTGTTTTTTTTTTTTTAATTTGAGTTCACATTTTTTTTTTAAATTTTGAGCTCATATTTTTTATTTTAAATTTTGAGCTCATATGTATATTTAATTTTTGAGCTCATATTTTTTTATTTTAAATTTTGAGCTTATATATATATTATTTTTAATTTTGAGCTTATATATATTTTTTTATTTTAAATTTTGAGCTCACATTTTTTCAATTAAACTAAACTTTTTAAAAAAATTTTGAGCTCACATTTTTTTAAAAAAACTTTGAGCTCATTTTTTTCTAATTTAGAGTTTCTGTTAATTTAAAATCCATTTATTTCGAAGAACTTGTTTAAATTAAATTATTCTGAATTTAAACAAATTTTGGAAATTCACTTCAGCACATTTTCAAAACTTCACAGAATCGCTCAATTTGAAAGCATAACTGATAAAAATATAGAATAAACTGAAGATTATACATTGGCGCAAAATTTTAATTTTCAAAATTTCAAATATTGCATTTCAGAGTCTCAATCTTTAAAAGCAATTGTTACAGACAAGATTAATACAATTACTAGTGAAATTCTAGAGTCACAAAATTTAACATCATTACTTGAAAAAACTTTGGAGTCATTTTATGCTTTGAAATAGTTTTCTTTCCATTAAAGTTTCAAATAGTCTTCAAAAAATTACTTCCGCTTACGGTATTAAAATTTTACATAGAGAAAAATAGATTATAAAATATTTTTAATGGAAAGCATATTTTGAAGAAATGTACATATTTTATCATGATATAAAATTAAATGCGTTAAATAGAAGAAAAAGTAATAAAAACAAATTTATAATTGGGATGATTTTAATCATCTTATTTATTAAGAGATTTTATGGTGAACTGATTCAACAGTGTATATTTTAGAAGCAAAAGCGTTATCGTTAAATCTATTCACAAAACTATATGAGCAACCCTGATTAACATTTATTGAATTGATCAAAATAGTTTGCTATTTAAAATTCTGGCACGTTTACAGTATTCATAGTCAGCCACAAACAATTCATTTTTCTAAAATGTAAATCAGAATAATTTTAAATATAATTATTGCCCTTGAATATAGAACAATAATTTTGTTTCCATGAAACGCTTCTTCAGGTACCAGCTTAAGTTATTCTACTTATTAATAGGGAAGGGGCATGAGGTTAAGAACATCTAAGAGGAGAATTTTCAAAAATTCAGCGTTTTATGCAGGAAAAGAAATTAAATTCGGCAACAAAGTATCAATAATTATAATCAGTTTTTCTTGCCCTTAAAATTTAGAGTGATTTATTTATTGGCAAACACATTTCGCCAAGCTCAGTAATCCTATTTATAAATATTCATCTTGTCAGTTTTAAATGTAATTTTTTCTCTAAAGTATAATTAAAATAAATTCTCATTGAAAGCTTCCAAAAAAATGAAGGTATCTGACTAGTTCAGATATTATGTGCATACCACTATGAGGCAAAGTTATAAATTTAATTTTGCTAAAGATTCTTAAGTTACCTTTGAATGTAAAAGCAATTCACTGCTAAATTGGTCGAAGTACGATCAACAGCACAACTTCAAATTACTTATTTTTATTTAAACATTTTAACGAAAACAGTAAGTGGCTTAATTACACAGCATGCGAATTCAAATTTTGCTAGAATAAAAGCAGAAATGGTTTCCAAATGGAAACAACTTTGGAAAATAAGACGGATCATTAATGTCGTGTGAACAGCAGAATTGCAAGAAATTAATGATCCATCCAATTATTCAAATACTAGTTCGCATTAAATAAAATGCTGTATAAGACATGTTCTAATCAGTATCAACTACGCAGATCGTAACAAGATATTATGTTTAGACCAACACTTCTTTTCATATTTAACTATTTCAAAAAAACAGCACTAATATTTTCAGTTTTCCCTTCTTAAAGTATGATTTGGATGATCCAATATGGCATCGAATTTTTAAAAAAGTTTCCGCGTACTTTTTTTATAACAAAATTTTAATAACAGATTACATTTAAGAAACTAGATGTTTCCTCTGCAGATAATTCATCAAAACTCATCCCAGCCGAATAATTTAGAGAAAAATGCCCTCGTATCAGTGGGTTTCATAAATATTTTTACAATTATATAGCATCATATCGTTTTTATAAATATGCAAAAAAACTTCCCAACTTATTTGCGATAAATCTGCATTTGAACTCGGGTTCTATGCGCCAAAAGAATATTTTGAGGAAATATAACCACCGCTTTCCTCCTTTTATGCTTTCGAAGAAGAACATCAGACCAAAAGATTTGATACCTTAAATTTGCTGACAATGAAACAAATGACCGTTAAAAAGATATAAAATTTAAATAAGTAAATTTATATATATTTAAAAAAATGAATAAATAACGGATAACTAAGTAGCTTTTCTTTTAATATTAAAAAATATTTAAAAAATTATATTTTAAAAAATAATTTAGATTCGTAAGCAGATGATTGGTTATTGACGAAAATGAACAATTCCAAATTGAAGCTACTTTTCAAAATTTTTAAATTACAAATAAAATGTCTTGTTCCCTACCTGCAAATTTAATAAAATTGGGATGTGCTTTTAAATAAGGTTGAGTGGCACAAAATGCCTTTTTTCTCTTTTTAATATAATGCACAACACATTAAGTGCTTGCAAGAAACAAAGGAAGTATTCACACGATTAATTTAAGTACTCCTACACTGTTGCCACTTATATTTATATTCATAGTCTGAATATGAAGCTTCCGATTTGGAGTAAAACCGAATAGAGGAATTTTAATTAAAGGAATTTGAAACACGTTTCGCATCTTATTTTCGTTAGCGAGAAGAATATTGTTCGCTAACGAGGAAAAGAATAACACTTATAGGCGTCATTTACAAACGCAATCTATTTATAAACACTGAAGGTTCACTTCCGAAATTCAGAAAGGATAAAATCTCGAAATGTCAAATAAAAATCGATATTTTAGGCGTCTTTAGACACGGTGTTCCCTTAAATCTGGAGCAGCTGAATGCAAGTTATATTTAGATTTACCACATATTTTTATCTTAGCTTTTGGAAAATAAAATTGTACAAACAATCTCGCATTGCAATGAAGTATATAGATTTAAATTTGCAGATTATTAAACAGTTAAAATCAGCAGAGAAATAAAAAGGATGGACATTTTGAAATTCTAAGGCCTGATGATTCGCCAGCATTCTCATTTAAAGCTGCAGACAAGTTTTTAACATGTTCTAAGCATTCTTACATGGAATTTTTTTTTTAAATTGGAGTTATATTTTTTTAAGGAAATATAAGTTACATCATTTGTAAATAAGCTAAGAATCGTGCAGTCTTTTTGATAAATATTTTTTAAATAAAAATTCATATCTATATAATTCTTTTGCCGTCCTCTTCTGTCCCCGAAATTCTCTTCTGTTTTCCCCCGCATTAGGGGAAAAAACTCTCAAACAAGTAAACACAAAACGTTTTGAACGCTCAAAAGTTTTAAAATGTAGAACACTTGACGCGCGTTGTGGCAGCCATTCAGAAATTTCACTTGAATGTGTTTGACGCGTTCAGACGAAGAGGATTCATTCTTTTCGGATTAGTTAGAAAATCAAATTAAATTATTGAAGCTTCTAAGAAATTGAAATAAATTTTAATTTAATTAATTTTCGTAAATTCTTGACATTTACTAAGTTGTGGATGAAAAATTGTTTTAAAACACACGGCTTAGTTAAGTCACACAGCTGACATTTCTGAAATTTTTTTTAAATGCATGCGAAGAATTTTTCCCAAAGTTTCAATATAAGGAAATTAACAAGTCGCATCCATGGCACTTTTTCTCCATTTAACGTTCCAATGAAAGCTGAATTTGATCTCTTTCCATTTCGGTAAATAATTCCATGATATATTTCAAAACAGCATTCCACTGTCCAAGATGAAAACGCATTAAAAGTTTAAAAATATCAAACTTATTTTTTGCCATTTCAATTTAAAAGAAAAAAGGGCAGAAAATAATTAACAAAATCCTTCCTGCAAGCCTTTCAGAGATTACAAAAATAGCTCAAAACTTGAGTGTGTGGGCCTTTTTAAGTCATTTTAAAAGGAAAATAATTACACAAAAAACGATTTTGCATCCCCGCAAAATGATTAAAATAATCTAGTGGAAAATAAATTACATGTACTTTTTTTCATTAAATTTTTTTTTCTGTGGTTTAATATAATCTGTAAAGATATTATCGTGAGAAAAACCTGAGAAGCTTAGAAAGCACCCCAATGCAATCTTATACTACATATTAGACCGAGTGCTGGAAATAAAAGAGAAATAGTACAATATTTAATTTGAAAGAATTAGGATAGGTTTATTTGAATTAAAAAAACTAATTTGGTCTTTTTATTTGAACAGTATCTTTTGCATAATATAATTATTTAATGAAACAAAAAATTTCGAAAATATTGAAACGGATTTTTTTTTAAATCACTCTGATTTGACTTTCCATCTGAAAATGAAGTACTTCATTTAGGACAAATCCCTACAACGATATTCAATGAAGATTTTTTTTAAAAAAATTAAATAATAAATACAATAAAAAATTCTTTAAGCAAAAAAAAACATGTTTTTGAATAAAAAGCACAAGATTCTACTTTTGAGCTCAAGACATTTTGCAAAGCAGTCAACAGCAAATGGAATAAGAAAACAAGCATGGGAAAAATGAGCATTCTCGAAATACGAGTTACTTTGAAATATAACTAATATGATTATGAAAATGATAATTTCCATCGATTCAAAATATTGAAAAATTAGAAATATTACTGTTTCTTGAAATTTATAGGTAGTTGATCATCATTTCCAAGATTACGAAAAATAGAAGTTAAACAAAGCTACAAGACTGTCCAAAACGAGATAGAAACAGAAAAAAATTACTTTAAAAACAGGACATTTGAAATGTGATTCATAGTTGATTATTGGACACTGATTAAACTTATTATTCAAGATAATTTCAATGCATTCGTTGGATAATTTTGAAATTCTCCAAATTGGGAATAAAAATTGATGAAATAGTGACTCATAAAATCATCGGAGCTAACCCAAATCTATTCTGGGCTATCTTTAAGCACAATGAACGATCTTTTCAACCCGACTCTGTTATCTATTTTAGAAGAATATGAATAGTTGGTGATAGAAACTACTTGTTAAAGAAATAAACCTTTCTTGCAATTTATAATAATCCAGAAATTCTATTAAATAAACAAACCCAATTTTGCGAACTTTTTGTAAAGAATTCACCGAGCGACTCTTCATATCATTAATACAAATTAAAGTGCCAAAAGGTATTAGTTAAGGTATCAGAAATAAAAATGCGTCTATGCTTTATCCTTAATGGCCTACTGTGCAAATTTTCTAAAGTACAATTTCGCAGGACATTTGTGCAATTTTTTTGCGACTACGGGTAAACAATACTCAAGGAACATTTTTTTTATGAATGTTATTGAATGCTATAGTTTTCAATGCGATTTTAACCATCAGTACCAATCATTGTCAATCATTAGGAAAAATACATTGCTCTAATGCGCCAATTATAAAGCCTTGATAATTTTACAATTGTGGAAAGTTTTCCACAGTTGTAAAATTATCAAAAAAGGAACTCCATTTTTAAATTCATTATTTGTGTAATATCTCATCGCATTATATTTCTCGTATAATCTGTCTTTCAGAAGGAACGGGCAACTATAGCACTGGACCCTGGCGGAATAGCAGAAAAAGGGGAAAGAGTTGATTTGATAGGAAATATCCGATGCTTCGCAAGATCTTTGGATATGAATATCCTTACAGTAAACTTTTTTCTTGTTAAACAAAATATAATACCACTTACACGTCCGAAATGAGAAACATGAAATTTGAATTTCATCATTTCTGAATATTTTTTTAAAGTTAGAATACGATACAAAAACGCAATTTCCTATCCCAAAATAGAAAAATTCAGATTTAAGTGGATTTATTTCATCCACATAAATAAATCTCTAAAATAATTTTCTTACTTATTTAATCTCCCTTTATTAAATTTGCAATCCCCCTTTTTAAAATCTATAAGGTGAATTTACTATTAATCTACATTTCCGATTTACTCACGTTACTCAATGGCACCACTTGATTTTCTCTTGAAAGAAATGAGTACTCGTATTTGCAGCAAATTACTTCAAAATGTGAATTTTAGAACTTAAAGTATAAATCCGCAAAACAGATTCGTAGCAACTATTGCAAGAAGGTATTAATACTGTTATAAAAGTTGTAATCGTGATATTAAGCAATGATATTAATAAAATGGATCATAAATTTTTAAATATTCTTTTTAAGTAGATTAATTCAAATGAATAGTTGAAAAAATTGGGATTGATTTCTACGTTAATGACGGTGGATCTGCAGGCGCTTTCAAGACTTTTTCAAACTGAAATTTCTGGAAACGATCATCCTTTAACATCATTTATTGCTTATTTAGTATTAATGCGAAGAATTACCGAAGGTGAAACTCAAATCTCATCTGTAGGTGAAAACAAATTAAAATGAAATCTGCTATGCATATTGAAATCTATGCATGTAAGAACATAATTTCTTCAATGGCCAGGCAATACGTGCGCTCACAAGTTAAATTATATTTTTATTCCTTTTAATGGTTTCGTTGAATGAGTCACTTTAGCATTGCAAACGATAAAAAAACTTTGTCTCACATTTATTGTTTTAAAAAATATCACATTTCCTATTTATTTCATTTCATATAATCACTTATTCAAAATGACATTTTTCTAGGTTTTAGGTCATTCACTTATTTTTTTTAATCAGAGCTTTTGTAAGTGCAATGGCAACATGTCATTAAAAGCTGAATTTTGGGGATGCTCATGCAGATAAAATTTTTATTTTTCATCTACGGATTTTTTTATTTTTCGTCTACGGATATTTGTTGACGCCAAAAACCTCATCCTAAAAACCATCATGTTCTGACATGATAAAAAACAGTGTTAAACAACCACTAAAGCAAGCTATATTTACGAACTGCAGTCATAATCAGAATGAATATTTATTACCTTTTAAGCAAAACTTTCATGCCTCTAAACAAAGTTTCAAGTTCATTAAAGGAAATGCGCACGATTTCAATCATAAAACGGATTTCAATTCCTTTCTAATTCGCTGGAAATATCAGATCTCGCACAGAGTTCAGGTTTCATCTTCCATTCACAAAATCGTGCGTAACTTCGGGCAAGCTCGTCTTTTTCGAACAGTTCAGTTTCCTCCCATTGCAATAAATAGCAAATTACAGCAATGAGAGGGACTTCTTTTCTTACAGAATTTACTAACACACGCATTCACCATGCGGAAACATCAGAGTCAAGTTAATATTTTAGTTCATAATCCATTATATAGAAGAATTTCAAACAAATTTATAATGGTATTAGCCTTGGCATTTAAAATTTGACTAACAATGCGGTAGGCATTTTTCCCATTTACAAAAAAAGGCAATATTATATTTTCATTCATCATGTCCAAGAACTTCGTTCATTCATCTTAATAGCGAACAGTTGATATATACATCCAGTCCGCTCCCGTCCTAAATTTTAATTGGAAGGATTAAATCGGGCAAATGTTAAAAAGCCTGTATTGCACAAGAGTAATTCTGAACATGCTGAAAATGTTTCCTCTTGCATTCAATAGATTATTCATAGTGGAAACATTTGTTTTTTTGATGCAATGAATGTTAAGCGAAATATAAGTCTTCATACAAGACCTTGTATCAGAAAGTTCAGCAATCTATTAACGAGTGGTGCAACGGAGGGATAAATCTATCGCTCCCAATATATCTGCTGATCAAACTGCGCATTTCCAGATGTTTGTAAGATATCGAGTACATCAGAGCTCAATAATGATTAATGTTTCACGAAAGAAAATTTGATCATTACCACGGGCTGCGGCGAAATTCAAATTTGACAAAAATATCAAACATCCAATGCATCTTTAACTTGCAATCTAACCCTTAAGAACTTTTTTACAAGCCTCTCACTAGAACAAGTATAACCGTCTATTTGTGGTACTTAAATTTATGCTCTAACATCATTCTAAGTACTTATGTAAATGAAAAATTCCAAGTTTAATTCATTCACTGACAGCTATCAGGTAAATGAGATTTCCGAAGTGTTTTCACTTTTGCTTAAGAAAAGGGGTCTTAATGTCAAATTGTCATGCTGAAAAATCGATATTATTTTTATTACCGATATTTGCCAGAGGAATTTAAACCCCCTGTGAAGAATCACCGTTCTCTTTTTCAGAAAAAATATACACCCATATATTATTACATTCCCGGATTGCTGTTATTTATGATTATTTTCGTTATTTATCCTTAAAATGAAATCAAAACTCAAAACAAAATCATTTCTAATGAAGATAAGCAATTATTTTCGCATTTTTGTTCTCTATTAATCAGTCACTTCCAACTAATAAAATTAACTTGCAGAATATCCAATAATATCAATCCCGTTTTTCCAAAACATTCTAGAGAATCTTAAGGAAGGTAATGAATTTTTTTTCTGTATTGATATATCTTTATGGTTTTATATATGTTACAGTTTCTGAAATTCGGATTTTTTAATATCTTTATTTTCACAATTTTTTTTCTATTTCCAAATTTTGATATTCATAAGAGGACCTAATATAGTTCATGACTTTTATTCACGTAAAAGGTTACTTTTGTATTATTAATATAATTCGTAATGGAAAGAACCCTGTTAAACGTTGAACAGATTAACATAGGAATCAAAAACCAACCATACATAAGGCCTTATAGGATTCACATTTTTCTGTCAACTGAATTTATTCCTTTAACGTTTCCAGAACTATTTAATATGATTACCTCATGTGCCGCAAATGCAGACACATTTTGAACCCCAGGGAAACAGGGATTGCAGAATGCATCAGTTTCTAAACTTATCGAATGAATTCGCACTTGGTAATGCATTCTTGCCATTCATGGCAGTGAATGAGTTAACAATGTTTTTACATTCTGCTCTATGACTGCAGTTCGCCGTTCTAAAAATATATATCGTTCTAATTTCCGCCTTCTGTACAATATCAAATTTTCAACCTTTCTCACTCGGTAAACCGCGTTGCAGGAACAGAATTCCTTGCTTGGCCAACAATGCGGGATCGGTGCGTCTCTCCCCGAGGAATGTCGCGCCGAATGAATCCACCCCAACGACACGAGAGGAACGGTGGAACGACCCAAGTAGGACCGTGCCACTGTTTAGAAGAACTATCCTTACACTTACCCATGTGCAGTTAAATAATTGCATTAAAAACTCACATCAGCATTACATATTTTTGAATGAGATACATTGACATATGCACTTTACTTACTGAAAACTTTAAAAACCCATTGCATTCCGATGGCCACTAGACATTACGCGCATCCTATATAGCTGTAAAATAAAAAGATTCTTATCTTTGAAGAAAAAAAAATTGTTATCGGTTGTCCCATACAAAGCGATCGATTTACAACTACTCACTTATCTATTCAAATATTTATTCAACTAATCTTTAGGAAGGTAATGATTGCATGTTTATGCCCTTTAATATTATATACGCGCGCGCGTGTGCGTGTGTGCGCTTCTACCGTCGCGATGCATATTTTCAGCTTGAAAGCCATCGGTATAATTGAAATATTTCCCCGAGTACTTTCTAATGATTTCAATGAATTTATTTTTACTATTTTTCTACCGTAGTTAACCATATACTGCCACGTTGCAAGCCTGGAAAGTGAAAGAAAGATTTGGAGCTAGCTGCTCTCTTCTGCAGAGTACCATGAACAAATTTTACAAACGCAACATAGACTGAACTTGGAAACGTTAATTTAAATTCAAATTGTTAGAACAAAATGCCAAAATAGTGTTCAAAATATTTCTTTTGTCATTTCCAGATTCAATAAATTTAATGAACATTTTATCTTGCAAATCCTTTGTATGTTACAAACTCTACAGATCAGAGGGAGTGGTGTCCCTAAAACTTGTCATGACATTGCGTACAACAGTTAAAAATATTACAAACTCGGTTGTAAATTTAGCATTTTTACAGAATCTATTGCGTCATCCTCGGCGATTAATCCCAAGTAAGCGTTTGTGGTATTCAGATAGACAATGTGTTTTGTACAAGTTTTTCTCAAAAAGATTGAAATAAACCTGCACTTTTAGTACGAAATATATCAAATTTGATATGGGGTTTTAATTCATTGCGTTTTTGAATTGCCGCGTTTATATTTTTCTGAAAAAAAAAAAACAGCCGACAGGAACTCAAGTCGTCAATGGATATGACTCAAAATTTGTCAGATCTATACCACAAATATCAAATTTGTGTACTAAATTTTATTTATCTAGTTCTCTTCAATCTCTAATTATCATGTGAACTTCTATTCGAAACAGCCTGACAGATTTTCCTCTGAAACAAATTTTATCCGAAATAGATCTGTAAATTTAATTTAAGGATATATTCCAAATTTCAGCCTCAAAGCTATTTTGAATCATTGCCGCATACAGATGGACATTTTCCAAAAAGGGATTTTTTTTTACTATTCGTCTAAAAATCGTGAAGATTCATTAAAATCACAAGTTTGAATTTTCTGACAATTGCTATATTGCTTTCTCATATAATGTAGCATTCGAAAAAGTAGAAACGTCAAATTTTATGAGAAAACGAAAAAGGAATTCACTGTATGAACTCTGAAACAATTCTCTAATGTGGCTGTCATTTTACGTCATTAAAATTTAAATGTCCAATTTTTAAGTTTTAAAAAATTCTATAATTGATCAGAAGCATTTGAATGTCAAATTAAAATACATTCATGAACATTAGCCAAAGTAGGACCCGAGCGCAAATATCGATCACAAATATTGACAACTAAGGAGGTCTTTTCATTTTTTTGAAATTGAATGTTCATTTATGAAGTTATATGAAATTTGACTTTGAAAGATATTTTAAAAGGGAAAAAATAATATCACGGCTTAATTTTACATGCACCAGGACATATGCTATCTTGGATAGGATTGAATCTCGAATTCGCAGTTCAATTCCTAATGCGAAACCCTTATAAGCAACTCAATGCTCAAATTTTGACGATGCATTAGACAATAAATCGATGTAACTGTTAGAAACTTAACTCTCATATTATACTCTAGAAATATTAATAGGTAATTATTAATATTATTCCTTGTATTTATTTAAAAAAATATTTCTATTTAATTATTTCTGTTGTGAATTGTAGTTTATGAAGCCAAAGCAGAGGATTTATTTTGTAAGCTATTTTAATTAAAATACGAGTTCAGGGTATGGCCATTGGCAACAAAAAATAGTAATATATATTACTATTTTCTTTTTTTTTTACTCGAGTTGGTTCATGTATTCCTGAGCTGAGTAATGGACGGCATAAGATTGTTAGATTATTTCTTAATCGAGTTTTCAGTTATTTTATGAGTTCGTCTGCTGCAAAAAAAAAATCATATATCTGTGCTACTAATTTGATGTAAATAAAATGTATGTTTGTACATAACCAGAGCTGCATCATTTATGAGAAGACATTTTATTTCTGCTTTGAAAATTGGCACAGTGACGAACACATAAATAACGAGTTCTGATTTACAATAGTAACAACAATAACAAGCTTTGGGATGGTACACGTCAGTTCCAAATTTAATCATATATCCAATATTTGCTCTCATTAAATCAAACCAGATTCCCCTTTCTATTTATTAATGATAACTCATACCAAACATTACTAAGACTTCAATTTTAAGGAGCTAAGCTTCCCCCAAATTCATTTTTTCAACTTTTATTCAACGTATAATATAATAAACATATTATGGCTGGTGAATAAAATATTGTGAAATGGCAACTATTTATTATTTTATTGATATTGTTAAAAATTTATAAGTATTTGTTCCATTTTATCTACAGAATTTGTTCTATGCCCTATACTTGAACCCTATATCGTTCCTAGTTAATGTTTAGAAAATTTCATCATACTGTTATTTCAAATCTTTTCGGATTTAATTCTACTTCTGAAATCTATTTTTGAGACAGATCATTAATCATTACCGCCAAACATTCCTTAAACGAGAACAGTAACTCGCGAAATATTAAAAATGGCTTTCCGAATCTCGTTCCTATTTCCAGTTTAAATGCAGCGCGATCATAGCAATATTGTAAAAATTGGATTATAAAATTTCTGCGCTCCTTAAAAAGCCTAGGGCATATAGTTTTAACCCTCTTACGTTAACACCACCTTTATATCCAAGATTTCTCTATTTTTGTTAAAAAATTAATGTAAATAAGAAGAAATTATACCGAATTGTTATAAACTACAAACAAGAACACTGAAAGAGCTATATTCATGCAATTTTTACCTTTCTCATTAATGACATAAAAAGTAAAGCTCAAAAATTTAAAATCAAAACGGCTGCGTCCTTAAAAATAAGAACAAATACTGAAAATTTTAAATTTAGTTTTAGTAGACTATACTTTTAAATTTCATGTTAAATAAAAATATGTATAATGAGATGACTCAATATGATTGTGGCCGTAGAAAAGCAAAGGGTTTGGAAAGTTCATTGCACATAATTAAATACATAATACATACATAAGTAAATATGCAACTCAAAATACTTACCTGATACCATAAACAGCATTTTATATGGCTTTGCAGGTTTGCACACTCATCTTTACTAATATATTTCTAAGTAACCATATTTTACAAAACTTTAATTCTTAAAATGCCTTATTAAATAAAAATTTCAGCCAATACTAAAATTACATCGGACTAAAACTGTACAAAATTGATATTACAAGTTATGAAAAACTATATTGAAGTTTCACTTCAAAAATCTGTGTCACCCGATTCATTTAAAAAATTTCCCTACATTTATTGAAGGTATGGGTAAGATGAATGAAATATTTCTTACTTATCTAAACTAAATCTCCTCTTTGGAAAAGTTCTGTAGATAACATTTCTTAATGCAATGAAATTTTCAGCAAACACAATAGCGGCTTTCAAAGCATAATAACTATACTTTCATTATTTCAACTAGCGGTTAGTTAACGACAAGGTTTTGCGAGTGAGCTTCAAAATAGGAGTGATGGAAAGCATGATGTTTATTCGGTAAGTTTGGGTCAAATCACTTCTATTGATGCAGATGGACCATATTAGGAAAAAAGTCCAATGAGAACGATAATGCTTCCAGATTATATTATTAAATTTTTTCCACATTATATAATACATTACATAAACATGATAAAATTTAATTCTTAAATATACTTTATCGTCATCAAGTCAACCTAGAAAAAGATACTTGATATCTGTCACAAAATTTCGGCAGATTCCATCTCGAACCTACTATTCCCTCATTTAACTAGTAAAAGGGGTATTTTCTAAACCTTCATGCATACTCCAAGGTTATCCCTCCCCCCCTTCCATTATTACATTAATTGTAGCACTCCGACAGGCATATTAAATGAATGAATTGACTTCAAAATTCCTCAAATACAAAAATTCACTGTCGAGACCACACACCAAATTTCCTTCGTTTGTTCAGAACGTTTATTAATTATTCTGTTCAGACAGACAACCAATGTTCCAAAAATATGTCTTTCGGACTCGTGGAAGTCTAAAACGTGGAGATTCATCGAAATCTGGAATTTAATACTTTTTACGATGGCAATGCTTCCTTCGTGTACTTCATAGACGAGAAAGCAAAAAAATATTTAGTAAATTAAGACAAAAGCAGATAGGTTTCACACTCCTTCCAGCCCTTCAGGTATCTTAGGTTTTTACTCTCGCATAAAACTGTCCAAAACAAGGCCTGGCGTCTTTCCTTCGGTAATAGATTATTGCATTTAAAGCAAGCGATCAGTGAATATAAACACGCTTCATTAAAGCAAAAATATTACGAACTGAAATTCATTGAATCAGTTTCCTTCGGAATATTTTTTTTTAAAAAAAGAATTGAGAATAGGAATTGGAAACAGCACTCACACAAACGAAGTGAAGAAAGGACGAGCGAGCTGAAACGATGACGCTGCAACCAACCGATGTCTGAAAAAAATGAATTTTATGAATAAAAAGAAAATTCCCTTTGATTTCAGGTAACATTATTGAATTATCTCGTATGTAACAAAACAAACTAAAATTGTAATACAAAATGGTAAATCATATTTAAATGGTATTTATGTGATCATCAAGCGTTCATACTCATTAAAGCATTAGTGATACGGTTTTTTTAATGATATCTAGTTAACGACATTTGCAGATTTGAAACGCTGGCACTGATGCAACTAAACCGTCAAAAGGCACATCTGGAATGCTGATTAGTTCCATCTAATTTAATATATCGAATATTAACCGTTTGAGTGCTGAAGAGTTTTCTTTTATATGTATATATGCTAAAAGTGCGGAATGAAATGCGTTGTTTTTTTTAAAACAATACAAATAGTTATAATAAAGATAAATTATTATGTAACAAATAATTTTGATCGACAAAAATGTTTTTTATTCTTACTTATTATAAGAATGCTTTGCTGCACAGCTTCTGTGAATTTCTTTTTTACATATAGTGCAAATTAAGTTGGATCGTTTAATTCCATTACCCTTTTATTAATGCGTACATCACACTATCGCAAGTTTCGCCCAGGCAATTTTTCAAAAGAAAACTTTTTACTGATAGGTAGACTTATTGTGGCATTTGTAATTATCAGTATAATATTTGTTCAAAAATGAAACAATTTCAGATTCTTATAAAACAATAATTTTACTACAAATAAATAAAACAGTGGTAAGTAGTAATCTACTAAAACCGTCGATTCTGGAACGGTAGAAAAAAGGAGACAATTATTCTTATATAACTTTTGTACATAAACAATCTTTTGTAAAAATTCTTTTGCCCTTATAGATCTGATGATGATTTTAAAATATTGGTCAAAACATATATATTTTTGCATTGACTCGTTTTTTCTAGCATACCACAATCCACGACTCTTCTGCAATTCTATCACCACTGTATTTTAATTCTTATGCTATTGCAAAATACAATTGAATAAACACTGCAAAATGAATACAACTGCTCTCAATAGACGCGAACATTATAACAACAAACAGCAGCATCTTCGCATTCTTGGCATACAAGTGAAGCGCGATAGCACTCACACGGTTAAAATATAAACAGAAATTTAAATTTTTACATAAAAAGTTATTTGATGCAAAAATCAATATTTTGATACAGAAATATTTGCATTCAAGGGGGCAATCCAAACTTAAATCTGTAACCATTATTTTTTAATACTGTTTCAGAAATTCTAAGTTGTGTTTTTTAAAAAACAGATTTCTGAATAGGATTTAAAAAGAAAACACAATTGTAACAATGTTCAACAATGGGTTGCGTAAAACAACGTAGTGGTCGGGCAATTTTTCAACGATTTTTTTTTTCTTTCGACATTTGATTAACAAGCAATATTTTAAAAAATACTGCATGAAAAAAATGGGTAGTTTCAATGAAATTTCTACAATTATCCAATGTCCATTACGGTTGATAATGAAGTTTATAGAAGATTTCACTTACCAAATACACGTTCCATTTTTTTTTTATTTCCTCGTTAACAAAAAGAGAATCAAAATAATCGTTAAAAATTGTATGGAAAGTTTAAACTTCTTTGTTACCTCAGAAAAATTATTTCGTGCTCTAAGTCAAAATTTAAGTGCATTAGACATACATGAGCACTTAATATTTCAAGGAATCTTGTTTCATATCTGAAATTTTAGATTTTTAAAAGCAAAACCATCAGTCTAAAATAAAATATAAACAAAATAAAAGGCAATTCAGTAGTGTCAATCATTAATTTGAATGTTGTTTCATTGCATTATCCTTGTAAATAATCAGTTAACCTAATAATACACAAAGATTTCTTTAAGCGAATCTTAGATTACATGGATAAAACACATAACATAGCATTTAACCCTTCGCACTCTGACAATAATTTGGTGCATAATTCATCTAATATTTGAGTCCGCTGAGAAAAATATATTTTAAAGAGAATTTTTCTAAAAATTCATCAACATCTTAACATTCTATTAAGCATTTTTAATAATCAAAATTTTAAAAAATGAAATGTCAAAATGATGAACTGTATTAAGTAATGGCTTCTTGGTGGTACCTTGTGATAAGCCACCTGATTTCAAAGGGTTAATATAGACAGTGGCAGATTTGAAACAAGGTAATAGCTTAAAGCTGCTACACAAAGAGCGAGCGCAAATATATAGATTAAAAAAAAACTATTTTCCTATTTGCTAAGTAAACTTGTAAAAATTCTGTGAATGATACAACAGTGGAATATTTATCAAATATAATTGAGCAATTTTCCAAGTATTCCATCCCGTTCACTATTAGATTTATAAGAAAAGAACACCTGCTCGAATAATATCGTGCACAAACACGGTTGTCAGAGAGTTTGAATGCACAATGCAAATATAAAAATAGTATATATCAAAGTGAACTTAAAAAGTATAAGCCTAAAATAAATCATTTGTATGTTCAAGATAAGCTGAAATATGTAATTAAATTGACTATCTTTAATGAAAGGCTAGCTAACGTGCACTGCTTGAGACCATAATATATCCAAATTCAACATTTAAAGCACACTTCCAATAACGTCCAGCCATTGTCCTTCCAAATTCATAACATTCCAAACACTGCAGCTGCGCTCCAAACCACCTGCAACTCATTTGAAATCGGAAGAGGAAATGAGAATACGCACAGTACAAGATCATTAATGAAGTTATTGTTTCAATCGCACAGTGCACTGGTGGTCCTTGATGTCAATTGCATGTAGAAATCTGAACATAGGCTGTTCGAGAATTTTATGATTTCCTTAAGGCTTAAAATTAAATTAAAGAGAATATTAATCTAGTTTATAGAAATGAGGCTTATCAAGAATCTGCAGAAAACAAGCTAAAATTGAAATCAGATTGAAAACTCCACTGCCCTTCGAAGGAAAAATTTGAAAGGTACGATACATAAAGGAAATAATGCAAGTGAAACTAATCTAGTGCGATTTGAAGTCGGAATAGAACAATTATATTTGTGAAAGCAATTTACCCATTTTGAAAATACTTAAAAACCTTCTTAACTATACTTAATAAATACTTAACTATAGTAAGAATTTGGAATGAATTCCTTTGAATGTTCGTAAAGAATATTTAATAGCATTTAATAGATATTAGTTCGAGAAGAAATAAACGCAAGCATCATTACTTCAAAAAAGGATTAATAAATATAATAAAGTATAGACCGAAAATTGGACAAATAAATGTAATGCTTTGCACTGAAAAAAGTAATTCGTTGTTTAATTATTCACTTAAATAGAAATGTTTATTGTTTTGAAAAATTAACATACATAATTTCTTTTCCTTGAAAAATTAATCTTTTTACCATTTTTCATTTAATTTTAACAATCAAAATCAAGAAATAAAGGAGTGTATCGTCTTGAATGATGAGGAAGACTCTCTAACCAAGTGTAAGGGGTTTTAATCTTAACATTTTTTTTTAAATCTTTGAAGTATAGTTTGGAAAGGTTTCATTAAATGCATTATTTTAACATTGCACAATATTTTGCTTAAATATTGTTTGCAACAGAGATAAAAAAAAGGATGAACATTTTTATTTAACAATATTTCAGAAATACAATAATAATTCTGTTTCTCGATACAAGGAATATTCCAATCTTTGTTTGCATTTAATTTAATAATTTTGGAATTGCAAGAAAAAAAAGTGTTATTGGAAAAATTAGAAACAAATTTTTATATTTGATTAAATATTTCATAAAAATTTTCATATAAATCATGCAAATTAAATTTTAGTGAGGCTTTTAACTGAAAAAAAAATGATAAATAGCAAATGTATTTTCAACTTTTACATCTATTCTTATGAATTTCTTGAATATTCTATTTTAATTTTAATGATTCTGTATCTTCATTTGCAAATTATTCCCCCCAAAAATCCTACCTAATCCTCTGATAAGCGCGAATGGATTTCAAAGGCTTAATGGGGCTAAAGGATAAAAAATATATGATATTATTGAGTTAGAGTAAAATGGGCTACACTGCACCAAACCTCAACATAAACTAACCTGTTCTACAAGCTTACCAATTCTACTTGGAAAACAATTTCTTACATTGTTTATTTCTCTCGTATGAATGTTACGGATAAATAATCATTCATTATAAGACAGCTTTATCTTAAATGTAAAAGAAGTTTCAACTGGTAGATAAAATGAGCTGTTCTCCAATGTTGGCATTTATTTGTTTGAAGTAGGTAAAATATGATTACACATGAATTATCAGAACGGAGGGTTATTAACATTCGATCCGGACTTCAAGGTTAATTCTCATGGAGTTAGCCATACTGCAGCAGCGTTTGCATCAATAATTTGATTTGGGCAGCTGGAACATTTTTCCTTTAATGAAAATGCTACCTCAGCAGTAATTAAATACGGAACTTGGAGCGATGGTAAGCAAAAGGTTCACCAGACTCTCCCGCCAAGAAATGATTTGTCAAATGGATTTTGGCATATTATGATATGAAGCAATGTCTTTAAACTATGCGAGAAAAAAAAATTTATTGTTGATAATTTACCTAAAACGAATAATAAAGAACATTTAAAATTGTTAGATAATTCTAATAATAATTTGTATCACGAAACAAATTCACGAAAAATTTGAAATTTTATCACGAAAAAATTGTTAGGTGGTTCTAATAATAATTTGTATCAAGAAACAAGTTGAACTGATACAATTGATACCACTTGAACTTTAAGGGGAAACCCAATTTAATGTCGATCAGAATTTTTCTTGCCTGAAAAAAGTCATCTTTTCATCTGTCTTTCGCAGTTGTTAAGATCAAACATCAACCAGCAATTTGTTCTCCGTTAAAAGCGACAGGTATCTTAATTTATACATTAGTATTTTTCAGTTATCTACTTGGTGACTTAAAAAACGCAAAATAGTTTTTTAATATTATTTAACAAATTTTTCCAATCATAAATATAAAATTTATCTTTAACGACTGCTGGATATTGCCTAAAAATTTAGGTTTCCTAATTTTTCAACAATATACTCATCAAAGTAATTTTAGACGTAACGATTCTTCATTCACTTACATTACTTCATCAATCAACAACATTCATGATTTCTTTTCAATCGTTTTTTCCCAATGGGAAGTGCGTGCCTGTCGAACAGTTTAGAAACCAGCCATTACACATAATTAGTGAACCCTCTCTCTATATATTTGTTATATTTTTAGAAACAACTTAAATTTCAGGAACTATATATAAGTGCAAACAGAAGGTATTTACAATGTATTAAAAGAATGGTAAACAAGAAATAGTTTCTTTAAAATATACATAAAATATTCATCAAACTTAAATTAGAATGCGTGACTTTAGACATTGTAAATTAGAATTATTTCATTGCTATATTTTATTTTACAGCGAATAATTCCCGATAGAAAATATTTTATTTCTTTTTAAACGTAGTCTGGTATATGTACGAATGCCCTACTTTTCTAGAAACCCTAATAATTCTTAGTTTACTAACTTTTATAATGGTTGAGTTGTACCTAATCTACAAATATTTTATGAAAAATGTTAAATTAAAAATAAAAAAAGATTAAAAAGAAATCTGCTATGCATATTTCAATATATGCAAGTTAAATTATATTTTTATTCATTTTAATTATTTCATTCAGTTCGTTTGCAATATTAAAGTGACTATTAAAAAAAATCTCGCATTTATTGTTAAATATCACATTTCCTACTTATTTCATTTCATATTATCTCGTGCTCAAAATGGCATTTTTCTAACATTTTATTTGCTGTAGTCATTAACTTTTCTTTTTTATTCTAATATTTTGTAAATGTGATGGCAATGCTTTATTAAAAGATTTTTTAAGATGCCCGTGCAGATAAAAAATTTCGATTTTTCGCCTACGGGTTTTTGTTGACGCCACAAAACCTCATTCCTAAAACAATACCATGTTCTTACATGATAAAAATATCGATAAAAATTTTTAATCTTATTTAATTTTTAATCTAAATATGAACAGAAAATATTAATTTGTTTGCAACTTTTAAATTGTCAGTATTAGCTTTAAAAAATTGTCTGCATTCTTAATTTAAAAGTCAGCTGCAATGGAATTCTACGCAGTTTTCGTAATTCTTTTGATACTGAAACGGTCGCTACCCTTGTTAACGTCGGCAATTGCGGATGAATGGATGTCGGGTAAATGGAATGGAAGATAAATATTTCAAAACTGTAGAATGAATAATGGGTGGGTGGAATTTATATTAGAAGCTGATGAAGGTAGCAGAGGATAATTGTTTGAAATTCTGTATTGAGAATGATTTGATTGCTTCTAAGTGTTGATGTCCGGTATGTGGTGAGAATATAAAATTGATTGATTTGAATGAGAGAATCGATGGAAGGATCACACAGTCTTTATGCTCAATAGGCTAGCGAGACTATTCGATTCCAGTAGCTAGCAATGCCGTAGGATGTTTTTAAAGTTAAAATTTCTGCCTGGTGCTTTCTACAGATGTCGAAAGCATCGCATGCTCTAGCTTTTGCTCTGCACCCAACAGACTGGAACATCCGGTTTAATAAAAAACAATACTCATTAATAACTGTTCGGAAAAAGTATTTATTTACTTTGTCCGCCATCTTTATTGGTGAATTGGCATTTTTGGCGCAAGAAGGGGCTCACTAAACTTCACTTTTACCGTAATCTAAATGATTACTAGGTGAAAATTCATTTTCATACAGAATAAACTCATTTCGGTTCAATTTAGAAATGACACCATGCCCCAATTTTGGTATAACAGGAGAATCGAGTATCAGAAATTTTAAAAAGAGTTAAAACATTTGGTGACTTAAATGCCTTTAAGTTGAAACTTGGTGTCCTTTCCGCTACTCCATTTATAACTATATAGCAAAATGGTGATTAATAGCAACTTAAAAAGTTCCCTTCTAAAAAGTTTTAATGATAGAAACAATAACATAAAAGTAAAAAAAAAAACCAATGTCGATTATTTACATTTCATTTGCACTACGTAAGAGTCAAAATTTGAGCTGATACATCTTAACTGTCTTAAACTACGAATATAAACAATAATGAACTTTAAAGTTAATACAATTTTTTAAGACACAAATCAATTTTTTGGAAAAAGAAAAGATAAGCAACAGAGTTATAAGAGGTTATTTATAGAAAATCCATTCAGAGAACCATTACCTGGTGATATTTTAATGAATGAATAATCCAAGAAAACATTTCTTAAAGTATGACAGGTTTCAAAGAAAGAAAATTTCCAACTTATTGCATATACTAAAATACTATTAAATAAAAGATTAAAATGAAATCTGCTATGTGTATTTCAATGCGTCATGTCAGAACCTCATTTCTTGAACAGCCAAGTACCCCGTGCTCGAGCATGGTAAATTATATTTTTATTCATTTTAATGTTTTCATTGAATGAGTAATTTTGGTATTGCAGACGATCAAAAAAATTGCCTCGCATGTATTTCTTGAAAAAATATCACGTTTCCTATTTATGCCACTTCATATAATCACGCGCTCAAAACGACATTTTTCGTTATTTTATTTGCAGTAGTCATTAACTTATTTTTTTAAAAATCAGAGCTTTTGTAAATGAAAGGGCAACGCGTTATTAAAAGCTGATTTTTTGAGATGTCCGTGCAGATAATAAAATGTTTACTTTTCGCCTACGGATTTTTGTTGACGCCACAAACATCATTCCCAAAACAATATGTTCTGACATGATAAAAAGCATTCAAAATATAAAATATAAATCTATAAAGAATAACAGAATAAAATAGTAAAAGTAATAAAAGAATGAATAAAAAAGAATAAAAGAATATAAATCTATGAAGTTGAATTTAATAACCGACAATTACATATCAGATCATTGAATATATTATTAAATGCATATATGTATACACGTAAATGGAAAAAATAAAGAATAAATGGCAATCAAATCAGTAATATTTTATTTCTTTAATACATGTATTTAACTTCAATATTCATTTTAATGCTATATAAAATGTGCAAGTACTTCCTTAAAATTCTTTAAAAATAGATGCTTTCAAATAAGTTTTCATTTTAATATGAAATTTATAAATTTATAGTATAATATAATTTATTTAAAATTTATAACTATAACCACTCCAAATATTCATAAAAATCCTTGCATCTATAAGTAGTTTCTCTTTAGTCTCTTCAGAGAATAATAACCCATATTTTGCTATATTATTAAAATTATTTTGAATTCCCATTAACTTAAAAATTAGGTTAACCATTTGACTTACGAATTTATTTAACTTTCTAATTAGATAACTCATCCTATTTTGGTAATTTATTATTAATTTGATTTTTTAAATATATGGAGCATTTAGAATACCAAATTGTTTCATATTGATTTTTTCGTATTTAAACATTTAATTCTGTTGCTTAGTTGCAGACTTGAAAATAAAAATTTAGTCATTCGATGCGCGCGTCAGACACATCATTGTATGCAAAGTGATTAAAGGGCAGATTACACCATTTCTTGGCGCGGAATTTTCGGGGTGCATTTTTTTTTAAATCGTAATTTTCATAATCAAAACTCTGGATGCTGCGAAAGCATGAAAAGTTAACGATTTTGAAAAGTTTGGGCAATTTTGTATTTGCCACGGAAATTGCGTCTTAAAATGAGATTTATTTCCTGGATAAAAAATTGTTAATTAATACGCAAGCAAAATACTCATTTTGCGTTTGATACTTAAAATTACATAAAAGGTGAATTATTTCAATTATCTTAAAACTTGGCGATAAAAATATTACTTAAATGAGTAAAAATGAACTTACCGGAAATATACAACAGAAAAGTCCAAAAAGGCAGCAGTTTAGAAGTACTTGTAGCTCGAATACACATATACGCCTTCGATATTTATGCAGACTCTCTCTCACAGTCTTTGGATCTCTGTAAATTTCCATTCCTCCTTTCAATACTTGAGCTACAAATCGAAGACTCGAAAAGCTCTAATGACATCATTTAATTGAATAAGTTCGTAAATAAATATTCTTTTTCTTGAATATACCAAGATAAAAAAATTTTGTTAAGAATCAGGGTAATCCAATGTTCACAGAGAGAAGACGTCTGAATCAAAAGCAAAACAAATAACGTCATAATCGAGCTTAAATAACACGTAAATTTCACAGCCATATCACCTACTCAATGACTAACACCAAATGAAATGCAACACCAGAGAATAGGAGAAGGGGCAATGCTCAAACATCCATGACGTCACAATACTGATTGGCATAATATTTTCAAAAAAATCACCAAATAGCTGTGAAGGAATAGAAAACGTGATAGAGGTATAAAACTTTCAACCAATCAGACACGTTTCGTGTTTTTAGAAGAATAGTTTCCAATTATTTTCACCAACCTAAGTAACGAAAATTTTGTTGATTTCGCAAAGCTTATTTATATTTTATAAGAAATACATTTTAAGCTACCTTACATGTAAAATGTATTAGTTTATTTCATGCGATAATATCGTTTATAAAATCTTCATCAATGAAGAATTTTAATTCTGGTCAATTTAATTGACTACGAAAAAAATGAGAAGATATAATTAAAATATAAATTTTTGCATTAACAAGTGAGAAAAAAATTCAGTGTCATGAAGTGTAAATTATAGTATTTCATTTTTAAACGATCTACTCTCAAAATGTATCGCTACTCCTAATTTTTTTTAAATTTCGTATTGAATTTGGATATGAATTAATACTCATAACTATATCAGGAAATATTTGAGTGCAAATTAATTATATGTAATAAATATAAAGGAAGTTCGTTATAAATAGTCAATTATTGATAACCGATGAATTATGTCTCGGATAAACAAATATTTTGCTTCAAACTTCCATTGTAAGCAGTAATTGTCCAACTAACCATTTGCGGTCAGATGTCGAATGTGACTCGACATTTAAGATTGTGCATCATTTTGCCGTTTTATTTATTTTTTCAAATTTAATTGTTAAAAATGCCCACATTATGGTTAAGAGATGAAGATTCATTTTTCAAAGAAATTCGACGTAAAAGAATTATATATATTTATTTTTCATAGCGATAATCAAATCCTTGTATTAGGTTAATAATTTTGCATCTAATTACTTTTCGAACTGCAAATGGTTAAATGATTCATTCAGGAGACTAATTTTGCATTTTGAAACCTTTCAAATGCTATTAGAGAGGCGAATTTGATTAATTTATTCTCAATTTCATCTTGTTTTGATGTCGTTATATTAAATTTCTGTTCGTGAGTAACGCCTTTTAGGACAGACTTCTACAGAATTTTGAACTACGTCTAATGACGAAATCTGCATCTACATGACGCATCTTTTGTGGAGTCGTGTTTTAAATTATAAACTTGCAATATCAATGCCGATATTTTATCAACAAATCATCGCAGCCCGTTCGTACGGAGGTCAGTCGACAAGGATGGTACCCGGGAAACATTTCACTTTCAAAATTTTCAGATTATAGAAATTTTAATATGAAGGTTATTAGTCTCGTCTTCATTATTGGAAGAATAAAGGTCCGAGGCCTGATTTCCACCAAAGACGCACTATCAATTTTGAGAAGATTTCTTTAAACATCAAAAATTTGAAAAAAAGAAAGGCTTTTTTCTCACTGCAAGGAACTATCTGAAACTGACTGACTGTGGCTCTGACTTTCTATAAACACTTCCTCGTATTTGAAGAATTGTAATTATCAGAAAATTCTAACTCGAGATTTTAACCAATTTCTGTCTTCCCGAGTCCAAAACCCACCTTCCTGGTATTATTTATGTTTTTCTGTGAGCACAATAACTCGGAAATGCTTGGAGCGAAGCTGGAAGGATGAAATTTGGAATAGGGATTTACAAGTTTTGTAGATTTCTATCAGGGTTTGAAGGAAATTCATTAAAAGGAAATCTGTCAGCCTGGCTGATTATTCGAGTATCGTGTGAAATTGATTACTTCAAAACGAAAAAGCTACGGAGATATAAATTGGTGCTCGGCATTTGTTACGTAACCCCTGATAAAAAAAATTAGATATCTTCATTTTTTAATCTTAAAATGTAAAAATAATTTTTGCTCAGTGATTTGTCCAGAAGCTATGGTGGAAGGATTTCACATCCATTACCTTTCATTCATTCCTTTTACCTGCTTCTTTCAATTTTATTACCTGCAGAGAATCGTAAATAATTTTTACTTACAAAATAAATTTTTCTGGTGCGTTTTATAAAGGTATATTATTGAAATACAGGTATTACATAGGTATATACAGGTATATTATGTGAACCCAATTAGTAATATACAAAATATATCACTGAAAGAAAGTTAATACTTAGTAAAAATCTACAAATTTAAAAGGGCATTTTTTTAATTGCTAAGAAAAAATAAATTGTCAAAACATGTTTAAAATTTTATATATATATATATATATATATATATATATATATGCTTCACAGCCAGTTTGTGAATTTTATCACTCGAGACGACTTGAAAAACACTCAAGAATATGAAATTTATGCTATTATATGTAAGTCTCTAAAAGTCCATGTAAAAACCTGGAAAATAAGTGTGAAAAATGATTAACAACAAATATAATGCCAAATGATATGAAATCAACTATGCTATTTATCAATGAAATCTCACATTGAATTTTATTTTAAAAAGAAGAGGCAAGATAGATGGTTGCCCAATTCCTCTTCTCTTAATTAACTTTGGATGACTTTAAATGACTTTTAAAGTTACAATTTAAATAAAAAAAACTATCTGTAATACATTTGGGCAAAAATCGTCCTCATAAAATCGAAATAGACTGTGAAAAAAAAGTGAATTTGAAACGGCGATGCCCAGCCAAGTTTGGCATTCTTCTGTATTCGCACCTGCGCTGATGAGATTGTTTTGAATTTTAGATTTCGAAATGATAGGGCTGGAATCCATTTTTTATGCGTGCTTTGTACGTAAACACGTTCGATTGAGAAAGGTATTATTTGAGCTGGAAAAGAAATTGAAAATCTAATTGTCTTAATTTCTGCCCCATGTTAAACGTTAATGTGATTCGTCTTAGTCCTGCAAAATAAATGTTTTGTTCTTTAATTCGAGTATTGAGTTGCACCATTTTGACACGTTTAAATGGATGCCACTTAACCAACTTTCGGACTCGATACAGACAAATTTTTTTCCTTTCTGGGCATCGTGTAAGGCAAATGGTTGGTGTAATACAAGCTAACAGTAGTTATGAAATATACCGTTCACATAAATCGACATTTTTACTGAATCTATCATGACGATTAAGTTAAAAGCATTTAGAGAGCATTTCGCTTAAAAAAATTAGTATCAAGTGGCAGTCTTAAATTCAACATTTTTAAGTAAAATATGTGTGTATGCTTGAGTGGCGTAGGGATTTACATCCAGTTTAACAAGGTTCGAAATTACTGTCGCTCAAAATCAACTAAGACAATTTTTATTTGTCTTGCGATGAATCTTTTAAAGCATGCCATGAACGCTTCAGTTTTTAAATCAGATACTATTTTTAGATGAGTAGCCTTAGCACTGAAACTTTTAAATATAGCGATGTAAGATTTGATGGTTACACAAGCCCTTTTCAAATTAGGTTTCATTATGATTGGGCTAATAAAATCAATTTTCACTTTATCAAAGGGTCTGAATGGAATGACCTGATCTCTTGGTAAATCGCCCATTATATGTTGAATAGTTTTATTTCGTACTCTATAAAACAGGTTAAACATCTTTTAAATACACTTTTTACTTTTGCTGGACCAGCTGGTATTCAATATTGCTGTTTAATTAAGTAAAGTGTAGTTTGAACACCGGAGTGGAGTGCTTTTTCATAAAAGTATTTCATAAGCATATTTGTGAAATGGTGTTTCTTAGGTAAGAGTAGAGGAATTTTTTGTGAATCTAGAAGATCAGAAAATTTTAATCTATCACCTACTCTTAAATGCTCATCATCATCTAGGAATACATTTAAATTCAGAAGCGGATTATTCTTTGGAAGAACTTTATTATTTTTTAGGCAATTACAAATTCAAACTCTCTCATTTGTATACTTTTTATTTTATTTATTTTGTAGCATTTCTTTTAATTCTGTTGTTGTTGTTGTTACTTATAGCACTTGCCATGGATACATCAGCAGAATTTAAGCCGGAAATATACGTCTCTTGTTTTACAAGTAGCGCCATCTAGGGCCAAGAGTACGACTTAGCTACACACACGTCACAACCCTTTCTTTTAATTCTGTTACATTTAAATGATCCCTCTTTCTGTTTTGCAGAACTGATTTACAATTACAGGAATCTTAGACACCATGCAGTTACTCAAATTAATTTGCTGAAAGAAGAATATCTTTTAATCAAGTCATCCTCCAAGGGATTTACTTTTACTATTGTTGAATTTATTAGGAGGCTCCTTTTCATGTCTAAATTGTCTGCGTCTTCTTTGATATTTATCTCATTATTTGTTTTACCTAATTTAGGCCATTTATATTCATTTTTAACAACCAATTTGGTCCATACCACCAACAGTTAAAGTTTGTCAATTCATAGACCGTTACTCTCTTGATATTAGATCTGGCGGATTATCAATTCCAGGAATGTGATTTCATTCAGAGGGATTGGTTAGATTTTGGATTTCTTTAATTCTGTTTGTTTATAAAAACTTTAAATCTTTTAGGGTCACTCTTCATCCAAAAAAATTGAAGAGTCTGTACAAAAGAATCGTTTAACAGGAAAGTTAATGCACTTAAATTTACATCCAAGCCTTGCTGCTAAAATAGCACCCATAACTCTAATCTTGGGATCGAAAGCATCTTTAGAGCGGCTACTCTACTTTTTGAAGTGACCAAATTTGATTTGATTTGATTTGATTTCCCCGTTTGTCAGTAAGACTCTAATGTGCACTACATTCCGTATGCCCTCTTAGATGCGTCGGAAGAACCATGTAGTTGAGCTTGAATTATTACTTTATTTTTTGCTTCGGCACAAAAATATTTTAATGTTATGCACATTTTTTTTATTTCTTTGCACCATTTATTTATTTTAGTGGTCAATGTTTTCGGAAGAGGGTCAATCTCAAACACCAAATATCCTGTGTTAGATATTTTATCTAGATGATGAAAGGTCCTAAAAACTCCACTGGATCAGAAATGCTTCCAGCTACTTGGAGAAAATATCGTTAAGAATTTCTCTGAGCTTCGAGTGTCAAAAGGGAGTGCATCTAAATCGGAATCTCAGGCTAATCCTGGAACTTGACAAGAAGTTAAAGTAGAGTTATCATTAATTGAATATTTTTCTTCGTCTATTTCTAAACCCACCCCTCTCCATTTATCACGAAGCTCAACTGTTTTCGTTTTTTTATTTCCTTAACTCCATGCTCGGTTCTTTAAAGATGTTGAAAACATTCTAGGCTTGTTTTAAAAGCTGAATCAAAGTCTCTTTGACTACTGATCAAATTGTCGACATACAGCGATTTTTCTAGCATTTGACAGGTATTAGAAAATTGTCCTATATATTTCTTCAGATGGTATTGGATTGTCGCTGCAAGAAGAAAGGAGCTTGATTTGACACCGAAGATAACTCTAGTCTCTTCTTCATTTTCCGGATCTTTCGTCCAGAAGAAGCTAGTATGATTCTGATCTTCTTCGGCAATCTGTATTTGCAGAAAGGCCTTCTTTATATAGGCGGTTATGGCAATATCTTGTTCTCTAAAACCTTTTAAAATCTCAAAAGGGTTTGTAATGAGATTGATACCAGTATAAGTTTAACCATCTTAGGTGCGAAAAACTCCTTTTAGCCACTTCACAGTTATTAGTTAAATGTGGTTTTTTTTCATATTCGTCTTTCAAGGAAATTTTTATTTTGATAAACAATATTTTCTTAAAATTGTTTCATAATTTCTTTATCTAGTATGTTAGCATGTTTTCTAAATCATCGTTTTCTACCCCTAAATTGTTTAAGTTGGTCTGAAAGATCCTTTTCATCTATTACAATCTTAATGGTCATTAAATCATTTGATAAAGCTGCGTGTCCCTCCCTCCAAGCACCATTCACATATTGTCTCAATCGCTACCAGTAAGTTGTTCAATCTTTTTATTCTGCCTGAAATGATTTCGTAATAATAATCTATTCTAATTAATATTGAGATATTCTTGCCTCTTATTATATTATCAGCGAGCTGTAAACCCTTCAATTTATTTTACGTTTTAATAATATTGTTGTTAGGTACAGGAAGAATAGTGGATGAAATGTTTTCTGTAACCAAAGCGTCTATTTCAATACATAAAGAAGGATTTTAATTGTTTTTTTTAATTTAACCCTCACTATATTGCAAGAATATTCCTCTGCTTATTTCTGTAACCAAAGCGTATACCGATAAAGATTCTTTTCTTATTACCCTTAACTTCTATTTTTCAGAAATTTCACGTATTATGAATGGTCTCATGCTTCCATTATTTAACATTAGTCACGCTGTGTCCAATTCGTTTGTTTCCTCACTGCGTACGAGGGGTGCACATGTTTGAAGAAATGTATTGCCGCGAGAAAAGCTTGTTTTATTTTTATCGTAATGTGAAATAGCGGTAACTACGCTCTTATTATCTTTATTAAAATCGGGCGTGTTAGATTGTGCTTTAGAGTAGATAGATTTATTATGTTTTTTCCCGCATACCTCGCATGTCAAATATCTTCTCTTGAGGCATTCACAAACTCGATGTTTTGATTTCAAGCATAAAAAAACATCTACCTTCTCGTTTTAAAACACCGTGTTTCGTTTCGAAGTCGTTTGTGAAGAAACTCCGATCGATCTTTACAATATAAACAATTTTCGTTTAATGCTGACGCGAAAAAACGATATTGCGGTTTTGCGCTCGGTCTTGAACTTCGCAATTTATAATTTGAGCTGTTTGTGTTTCGACTGAAATTGTCGAAAGAATTCTGTTTTACTTTCGGAAGGTAATTTTCTTTTTCGTTTATCGCCTTTTGCGGTACGCGTGGATTCTCTACATTCAATTTCTATTCTTAAAAAGTTTATTATCTCAGTTGCATTAAATTCGAAGCTCACCGAAGTATCAACTCTTTTTCCATTAAGTTTACGGACAAGATCTTCAGGAATCAATTAAAATGAGATAGAGTAAATGTCCGTACATCTCTGAAGTAACTTTTAAAGATTCTAAACTTATTAGGTTTATCTCTACGGTATCATACAACTTTCTTAGACCATAAATATAACTTGAATCCGGTACAACTGGTATAAGATTTAGTAATTTTGACATGTGGGCGTTAATAAGCAGCTCTTCTCTGCCAAATCTTTGCAGCCAATAACCACAATCACAGCCGCACCTCTTGACAGCTACTTTAAATATGAGAATTTATATATTTTTGACAAAAAAATTTATCAATAGAATTTTGAAATTTATTCCAAAATTCTAACCAGCAATAGGGATCATAATATTTTTCAAATGTAAGTTTAGGTAGTTTAATGGTCTTTAAATTATGTTCACTTACAGGCACGATCACTAAACTTTCATGCATGTTGTTTATTGAATCTGAATTTGGATTTCCTATAGCGCCTAATAAAGAAATATTCGATGTCATTGATTGGCGCTCTAATTTGTCTTGTAAACATTTTAATTGCGCTGATAAATTGAACAAACAAACGATAATTTTTTCATTGTATTCGAATGCCGACTCAATTTCGGGTTCGAATTTCCTATCATTTTTGAGATTAGCTTTCGTAAAAGATTATCATAGTTTTTTAACTGTGTAGTCGATATACCTATTCAAATAATTTAAATGCGTCTGTAATGGAAAGAAGATCTATTTTCTCTTCCAAATAACTATTAATCTCGTTAATGCATTTTGTAAATGAAGATCTATGCAAACCTTTGATGTTTCCCAATTTAGAAAGTTCATCCATTGTCCTTATGTTAAATATTCCAAATCAAAAATAAAATAGTATTTTTAATACTTCAAATTCAATTTCTCTATATAAATTTAAGGTTTATTCTAGAATTATCAATTAATATTTCAATAATATTCTATCAGTAATTTAAAACTTTAAAGTGAATAAATAGTATCAATATGTAACGAAAATTCAACTTCAAAAAATGAAATAACTTATTTCAGCTTTATGTTAATTTCAACTTAACAAAAATTATAAATAACATCTCTATATCCCAAAGATGAGGTAAAAGAGTTATAAAATAAGGAAAAATTAAACAATTTTTGTAACCCTTTTAAGATTGTCAAATAAAATTTATTAAAAAAATTTTTTTTCTTCTAATTTCATACCATTTGAAGAAATCAAAAAAGAAGAATTAGAATTTTCTGAACTATAGCCTTCACTCTGTTTATAAAGCATAGTAAAAAGCAATTGTATCCATTGTATTGCACAACCCGATATTCTGCATTGGAACTATACATAGCTTGAATGTAAATTTGAACAAATAATTTTACTGACGTTATGTGAGAAACTTTCTATTTTCCGAACAATCTAAGCACAACGGCATGCGACCTCTATTCTTCAATCTCATTTAAAAAAAGGGTTTTAGAGTGTTACGTTTTTTTTTTAATTTAACACCATTTTCAGAATAAATATTCAGAATATATATAATATTTATAATAATTTCAGCTTAAATATGGATTCATATCTGGATATCCATTGAGGAAACGGGAAAATGAAATCGAACAATTAAATCAAGCTATGACGTAGACTAATAAACGGCCATCTGAAATATCTGAATAAGTTTTGTCCGAACATTTCTGATAGGATTAGCTTGTATTCGGAGCCAAACAGTACCGTGGTGCATCTTCGTTGATACTCGTGCAACCGGGCTGTCACATCTTGAGGTTCCTTACGTGAAAATCCTGCTTATCTTTACTTATAATAAAGCACAATGTGTGTGTGTGTCTTTTGGCGATGTACAGGCCAGACCGTTCGACCTACAGCTACCAAATTTGGTATATGTATACCTTGGGTGCCGAGAATGTGCACCTCGGAGCCCTTTTTTGAATTTTTAATTAAAATTTTAATTAATTAAAAAAAAGTCAAATTTTGACGTTTTTTCGCTATAACTTCTGAAAATATTACAGCAGAAAATTGATTTTTGCATCAAGTTAAAGCTAAAAAAATTAGCTTTTCAATGATATATATGTTTTGATCTATAAATTAAAACTCTATTTTTAATGAATTTTTAAACATTTAATTTAATCGTATTTTTTTCAACAATTTTTTTCGCATAAAATAAAAATAAAATTTTATTTTCTCGAGGAAAAAAAATCAGCTTTAATTAAAATTTTGCCATCACATTTTCAGAAGTTCTGATTTTTAAAAAAGTTAATTACTACCAAAAATAAAACAGAAAAATACACTTTTCATCGCATGATTATATGAAATGAAACAAACAGGAAATGTGACAGTTTTTAAACAATAAATGCAAAAGAAAAATTTTCTTGATCGTTTTCAATATCAAAATTATTAATTCAATTAAAGAATTAAAGTAAATAAAAATGCAATGTAAAAATATATTACAAAAGTGTGACAGTTAAAACTGAAAAAGAATTTTTAGAAAAGCACCAAACGATAATCTTCTGAGAGCGAGATTAATTATTTAAAAGCAAGAAATCTTAAACGAACTTTGAAAATGACGTCATTTCAAAGAAACGACGAACAAAAAGCAATTGATAATCAGTAGATTAAAATAGTTTGCATTCTTTTTTTTATTTTTAAAACAATAAGACAGGTTCTGAATTGTTACTTTTAATTATGTGGAGAAGATATTTTGTGTAAATCAAAGAATTCGCCATCTTGATTGTAATTTATCTTATAATGCGAAATAAAAACGCAACTACTTTCAACGAAGTATACGTAATATTAAAGCTATACTAATTAAAGTAGGTCAGCTATTTGAAAACGCATCTTCTTTCAAACAAGCATACATAATAATTAACAATGCAAAATTTGTAAAAGCATATAAAACTATTTTTACCCGCATATTTCGGAGACATCAAAACTTTCTAAACCAAACAATATCATGTTCTCAAATGAGAAAAAATAAATCCACTATAATTCCAAATTAAACATGTCATTTTTGGCACGTGTCTGCATAAAATGAAACAAATATAAGTCATGATATTTTTGGAAAATAAATGCATGGGAACGTTTTCTGTGATATTTTACTATACATATATTACTAATCCAATAAAATAGTTTTATTTTAGGCAAATATGGCTTAACATCTACAAGGCATTTTCTGTAATCGGAGCCCGACATCTAATTTCTTAATTTTTTGGGAGATACATAAATCTCTTAGCAATTGGTCTAAGTGAAATATATAATTATTAGATTGAGGGAAAAAAAGCTGATGAATTAAATTTTTACATACATCATCTGCTCTGTGAATCATATTTAACAAAATATTCTAGAGACAGCAAGTCCTTACAATAAAAAAAGTGGTACTCCAATCAACTAAATCAATCATCAAAGCTGATCGATCTATGAACATTTCAATATAACTATTCGATATAAACTGGCGATATTAGATCACTTTATCAAGATCTCTAAGAAGCCAATCAGAGTTACTCTAGAATAATTGGTCTAGATTATGAAAATGATGATTGCTCTAAACTTGCAATATTCAGAACTTAATTAATCAACCAGATTCGAAGAAGATAGAAATGCTTATTTATTTATTTAAAAGTTGAAATATTAAGAATATTTTACAAATATGAATCTATAAGACCAAAGGAATTTAAACCATAATTTTTTTTATATATGTTTATAAACCATAAAAAATATTATTATTAAGAGCATTTATATACATTTAAAAATAAAATTAAAAACTGAAGGTTTCTATTAACCTGTGAAGTTTTTGCTGAATAATTCCTTGAGGTCTTATAAATTATAAAAAAAATTTATAATGTTTCAATTTCTGTATTGAACATAAAACTTCAATGTCGGACTACTCTGCTTTCAGTTCTTAGTTTTATTTAAAGACATGCTTGGATTGAGTAAAAATTTCTTTGTAGTAAGTGCACTTCAATCGTTTCCACTTTAATTTAAAACTGAATTTTACGTGCACTGATATAAATTCAGAGAGAGATATGGAGTGCAAAGATAGGGATGCTTAAGGCCTACATAATAGTATAAGTGAATTACATGATTATCGAAATTTGAAGCTTAAAAATATTTTGCTGAAAATCTTATTATGAGACCAAGTTATATATAAAAAAATAATTTAACCCTTTAGTCGGCATTAATATTGGCGCACCGACTAGTCGCCAAAGGAGGCTAGTAGTTCATAAAATAATCACCTAAGACCCCAATTTTACAGGTGGCCTTTGTTTCCCTGTGCCTTAATTTTCTGCAAAATCTGAAGGTTTTCTTGTTTGGTTTATCGCAATAATTGTAGCTTCGTTTAGTAATATTTATATTTAGGGTGCATGCTACGTGCGGGCTCGAATTTTTATAACTATGTTTGTAACCTTTTTTTAATATTGGCGTGGCGAGTAGCCTTATCGTATTATCTTTGAAAAAACAGAAGAATTTATATTCCTGTTGGGTTTCATTTTGTTGTTCCTTGCACAGTATGTAAGATTTTTATAATTTGTTTCCATTTTCTGAATACACTTCAACTCTATAGATTGTAGAATTTATTAAAGTTATTTGCATAGGTTAATAATATTTTAGCAAACTTAAGCCTTTAGTGTCAAGTTGTTTCTAAGGGAATTCACACCATTGATATCGAATTGAATAAAAATGGATAGGTTATATTTTTTGTTCCAAGTTTGCAAGAAAATGGTAACTGTTAAGATTTTTAGTTTTTTTTTTCAATTTATTAAGGATCAAAAAAGATTTATTACTGAAATATTGTTTTCAATAAATCTTTTCTTTCTATTTTTTAACAGAATTATTGCTACTAATATTTAAAATCGGATTTTATCAATAAACCGTATGTGTAACAAAATTTTCTTGAGTAAACCCTTATTTTATAAAAAACATTACCAATTACAAGACGAATAAATAAAAAGATCTTAAAAATGAATATTAGTTTTTCATTAGTTTTATAGAAATTACTTGCTATAAAGCCATATATTATAATTATATAACTTTTATTGCTAAACTAACCGCCTTTGGCAATCAGCTGGCTAGCTAGTATTAATGCCAGCTGAAAGGTTCAATTATTTTTATATAACTCGATCTCATAATCAGTTTTTCAGCAAAATATTTTTAAGTTTAAAATTTCGGTAGTCATATAGCTCACTTATGCTATTATATAGGTCTTAAGCTGTCCTGATCTTTGAACTCCGCATCTTTTTCTCTGATTTTCTATCGGCACCCGTCAAATTTAGTTTTAAATTAAAGTGGAAAGGATGAAATTGCAATTAATATAAAGACCTCTCTACTCAATCCAAGCATGTATTTAAATAAAATTGAAAATTGATCTGAAAGCCGAGTAGATCGACATTGAAGTTTTATGTTCTTTAAAGAAATCGAAATATTGTATATTTTCATAATTTATTATATCTCAAAGAACTATGCAGCAAACATTTCACGAATTAAATGAAAAATTTAATTTCTAATTTTATTTTTAAACGTATATGAATGCTCTCAACATTTCATTTTTTTGATTCCTAAATATACTTCGATTTACAGAAAAATATCCTAAATTTTTATTTTTAGTAGGGAGAGGTACGCTTAATGTATAAAAGTGCGTTCATAAATTATAGCTTAGGCAGGAGACTGAAATATCTAACCAAATAAAATGCTTGATATTAATAAGAACATATAAGCATTATTATTTCTTTATATGAAATTTGAAGGAAAAAAAATCAGTAGCACTGAAAAGACTTTGGCATAAGTATAAAATGGCTTTTTTCATAAGTTCCAAAATTGGAAAGGAAATTCTACTTTTCAATAGAAATTAATTTTGGAATAAATTTAAATTTTAAAGATAAAATGCCCATTGAATTACATTGCGCAAGATGTCATTATTAGTAAAATATTTCATAATAAATCCAAATATCTGCCCAAAGAGGGTGATATCCTGTGTAATGAGTGTTGCGGAAATTTGCTATCCAAATTGGAAAATTGCTTGAAGGAACAGGATAATATAGGTCGTAAATTCTAAGTTCTTGCTTTTAATAATCCTTACCTATTAATATGTTGTATGCCGTTGGGATGACTGGTGACAGTGAGTCAACTAGCTATGATGCTGAATGTGCGCCAAGATTTCTTGAAATGCATAATGTGAACAAGCATCAAATTTCATAAACGTTTAATAATCATTATTAGAAAGATGTGTAAAAATTAATATTGTATAAGATATATAAAAAATTGATATTTAAAATATAGTTTTTTTTTATATTTTAATATATTTTTGCTTTTGCACTCTCGTTTTCTCCTTTAAAATGCTTATAAATAGAGAAAGGCCAATATCCATTTCATAATAATTTGTAAATACGTTCAAAGCACGGGTACCCCCCCACCCCGATGGATCTGGGAAATTAAAATTATTAAAACATGCTTACATACCAAAATTCATTTGTTGTAGATATTTCTACATTACATTTATTATGAAAGTATATATTGCACATATACAAACATAAATGTAATGTAATATATTACATTATATTTATGCATAAAAGTTGACGGAAATATAAAACTGTTCTTCCGTAGAAACGAATCCGGATCATTTCCAGTTCCGAAGGTAAAACCTTACCATTAGGCCACCGCTTTTTGAAGAATAAAGATCGTTCAGAATATAGCCTAATATCTCATTTCGCATGATATTTAAATTGAAAACGTTTATCAATGAATCTCTGTCATATGTTAACAGCATACGAAAATCAAATTTGTGTTATAGGTGCATTTTTTTTTCCAACTGATTGAAACCGAAATTTGACAAAAACTACAATTTTAAGCACAAAATGCTATAATAAATCTGTTTATTTATACCATTACACTCGTTAGTATTGCATGTACTTGCGTATTAGACCATCGAACTTTTTTTAAATCAAATTTGAAGACGTCTCCAATGAGTTGCTAAACCGCCAATAACGGCAAAAAACTGCCATTTATCGCCAAATTTGAATCTCTCGCCAAAGAGTTACTAAACTGTGGGCGTCGACGGTCTAAAACGTAAGTACCAGCATTTATATGCTTTTGAAAGCCAATAGAAAGTCATCCCTTTCCCAGATATGATTCCAAATTTAATAAGTATTTACACTTAAGATGTTAAATTTGAGTTTAAATCTTTATCTATTCAGCCCCCTTCATTTTGAAATTATCCTTTTAGTTTATAATCGTCAACTAGGCCGGCTTCCACTGGGTGTATTTGGTTAAAAATTTGATAGAGAAGTACAGACTTGGTCTAAAAGGCACATACCAAATTCCATCAATCCATCTATCATAAAGCAAATTTGACTTATCTTTATTGCAGTTGAAGAAACATAATTCCAAAATGTGTTGTTTTCTAAAAGTATCGAAAACGGACAAAAAGAAAAAGCCCCATAACTGGATATAGCCATTCTCGGAATCTCTTAATAATATCCAATGTAGCGATTGACATTGATGAGATTGAATTAAAAAATAAATACCTATTCTTTCGTAGATTAAACTGCAACTTTAAGGAAAAGATGTTATAGAAAGCAAAATTATTTCGCAAATAAAGAGCCGTTTTACATCTAGATTTCAAGAAATATTTTATAAATATTTTATTTATTTCAGAATAATTTACTGTGGGGTATTTTCTGAAGAAGTATTTTCCTTTAAGACTTTTTTGTGTAATGAAAAATAGATATTCAATTCTTTTGAAAAAAAATCGCGTCTAAACTTTTCAACGTTTTTTTATATTGTTAAAAGTCATGCTGATTTCTGATATTGGAAGGTAAGTATCTCTACTTTTTGTAGTGATATATAATATATCCTTATACTTATACACTGCCGACCGATTTCATTGGAAATTTTATTTAAACATATAAGTTAAAATTGCGTAATTTATAGGTCTTGCAAATAATTACAAAAATAATTTACAAATACTAAACATTAGCAAAATCGACACAGTATCTATTAACTTAAAAGTTAAATTTCATTAATTTAGATCCTTTTTTTTTCAATCAATTACTTATGCTTCTAGAAGCACACTCAGCATTCACAGATTTTTCAAAGAATTACTTTTACCTCAAAACCATGTAAAAGTGAGGGAGAAATCCCTTATTTTTAATCGGTCCTTTTTTTAATGTTATATCTATACATATAAAATTCCAGTCCCATTGAAATGCATTCATTTTTTCTGAAAATAAGATTGTTCAAAGTCAGTTTCCTTAATTTGATATGGAGAGTATCAATTTAGGTCTTTTTACCATATTATCAATAATCATAAATTCCTATTAACTTTTATATTCTTTTGTAGATCCAAATATATTCTTACGGTTAAAAAATGATGAGTCTTTTAACTTTGTAAACTTTACATATCAAATAGATGCATCCAAGTGAGCATTACCTCTGTTGAAATGGTTGCTTGTAGAATAATACAGTTAAATGTTAATACAGTTAAATATGTCGTTAAAATGGCAAACAATTTTAATTCATGTTATAAGTAATTTATTGATTTTCATATTAAATTTGTTGAGATTAAATCTTAAAAGTTGGCAGGCAGATATATAAAAAATATTAGAATACATTTCAGATCTTATAAAGTGAATAATATGTTTTAATTATCGATACTGTATGCTCTCGAATATCCAGTAGCCGTACTATTCGACTTAGTTTCTATTTATCGTAACTAAATAAGGAAGGTAGGCATTGCATTGGCAACATGAAAGCGGGCATTTGCTATGTTCCTGCTACGAGTCGAGGGCAAAATACAAGTTGTAACAAGAACAGAGCAGCTTTCTGATGGTTGTTCAGAATAGATGTGTAATGGACCACAATTGCTGCTGTCCCTGATTGTAATTGCACAGTACTTATAATATTTATAAATTGACTTTGGCATATGCTTAATGTTTTTTTTTAAATCTGCCACAGTGAAAATTTCAAAATCTGCGGTAAACACAAAAAAAAAATTGATTATAGAGGAGAAATTACGCTTAATACAACGACTAGTCTGCGGTGTAACAACAAAAGATATAGCTTCAGAATTGGGATAAGTACAGTGCGGTGCTGGAAAAAAATCGTTTGTTGTTTCTTATCTCGCTTTTCAAAGATAAGTCCTCTGACAAAGTCAAAGGTTTTAAACCAAGACAGTGTCTCTTTTTTCAGCAGCGCCATCTAGCTCAAAGAGTATGACTAAACTACTCACGCGTCACAATCCGTTTTACGGAGTGGATTCTATTCACTCATCCACCGATAGTAATTTGGACCTGAATCAGAGAACGAGCCCTTCGGAATCAAGACTCGTAATGGTATTGCCTCTACACGCAGGACTTTGCGGTATCTATAGATTTACAAGTGCACCAGTCACTACATACATGGGGTCGTGGGTCGTCGGTGTTCGAAATTACAACCAAAGTTATGCGAATCCAACGCCCTACCAACCAGGCTATCCCGACATTGAAAAGGTTTTGTTGCCCAAGCTAGTGGAAGTAGAATGAAAATAAGAAAAATCATGTTGGAAGGTAAGCATAAAGAAGTAGAGGAAGCTTTTTTTTGTGGCATGGACACTTACGAGGAAGTGATAAAACACGTATCATAACTGTGAGTTTTGGAATTAAAAATACCTTCTCTTCCGGTACTACTGGTGGATAAATTATTGAATTCATCGAATTCCAGTCTATCCAGCTTTTTTTCCGGCCTGGGATTAGCATTGAATATTTGGCTGTGTACTGTAATAAGTAAACTGTTCATTAGGGTCATAAAATACATACCTCTGAATTGTATATTCCTTTCGACTTTTTACTTCCTGTTCATAAGTTTTTTCCCCTTCGTAATTCCATGATAAACTATACATTCATAACTATTTTATTCAATATATTAAATTGAATTCGCAATAAAAACTCTTTTTTTAATAGTAAATAATTTTTTATTCAACTAACAATGAATGAAAATCCCTTTTTTTTCAGGTTACGTACATAATGCAACATAGTGTATTTAAAAAAAAAAAATGTTAACTTCTTACTGAAACTTCGTAGCATACTAATTCTTTAGATTAACTTCGTCTAACATGATGGCATCAGTAGTTGCATTCTGAACATCATGCTTTTCATGGCATGCTGTTTTCAAAATGACTACCAGCTAATGCGGTTTTCCTACGATCTCTTTTTCTTTGATGTTCTCACCTTTTATTTTCGAATCATGCAATTTACAGGGCCTGATGCTGGTAGAAGGGAAATTCAGCTGAAATGCCGTCCTCGCCCTTTAAGCGTTATTCATAATAACGAGGTCCTTCCAAAAATGGCCCTAGGGTTTCTTTAAAACAAGTAATATAAAAAGACATTTTTTGAAAATTAATTACTACTTAGGTTAATAAAGAATTTTTATTTTAGTTACTTTTTATTAAATAATTACAATTCATATAAATATGTATTTAAATATGACAGAATCGCAATATTATGCTGCAAAATTGAAAGCGAATATCCTGGCAATTTCCATTCTCCTTTCTATACATGGTGTTCGAACTCGCAGCCCAAGGGATCCGAATTCAACGCCATACCAACCAGATCGTCCCAGCCTAGCGATAACAATTACAATAAAAAATTAATTAAAAAACCCAACTAGCATTGGATTTACAACTCCAATTGACGATTTAAAGCCAATTGTGATAAGAAAAATGTGTATTTTTTTCTACATAAGTTGAGGTGTGCAATACAGATTATAAATTTTTAATTTTCTTTATTCTGTATTATTTTAATTTGAAAGTACTTCAAAACGACTCGGAAAAATCCATTAGTTAACGAATTTTAATTTTAAAGGCATCAAACATTATGAAAATAAACAGAATCATTTAAAATAATCCGCCGAAAACATGTTAAACCTAACCTTATTAGCGTGGGGTAAAAACAAACCAAATTCTTTGCTTATATTGCGGCTGGGAAATGAAGATTTTATGCGAGAAATGTTTAAATTAATTAATAAAAAAATAATGAATAATTATTTGAAAAAATTGTATTATCTTCATCCACTACAAGTTTAAAAAATGTATTTGAACTTGATTGGACGAATAAAAAGTCTTTTATTAACGATTGAAAATTTGAACCAATACATAGGGAGAGTGTGAGCTAATAGTAGGAATTGAAAACAACAACAACGGAATGTTAAGTAAATTAAACTAAACTAAACCTGTAATTCAAAGATAAACAACAACTTAAAAAGTATCGTATTATTCTACACAATTTAGATGTACTTATAAGTATTTGAGCATCTTTGCTTGTAATAAGCACTTTTTTGCCGAAAACAGACCTAAAAAGAGCAAAAATATACTTTAAAAAAAGTAGAATTTGGTTCTTATCGTTGGCTCAATTTTTACTTTTCTGCTTGCTTCAATAATTTTGATCAATGAAAAGGTGGCAAAATCATTGGTTGTTTTTTTAGTTTATCATTTCTAATTCTACTCTTGTTTCTTATGCTTCTGTTTATCATTTCTAATTCTAATAAAAGTATGATCTTACAGACTCTTAAAATCTCCATGCAATGTTCTCTTAACCAAAATTAGACAAAAAAAATGATTATTCAAAAAAATTTATGTTGAAAATGTGTTGATGAATAAGCATATTTGATTGTTTCTAGCTGATATGCAAAATAATTATTGAAATTAATAAAACCTATAAAATTCATCAAATGTGAGTATTTTTTCCCCTTATTTCCTAATTTTTTTAAATATATCATAAATAAGGACGTGAAAAAAATTTAGAATGTATAAATGATTTGTTTATTAATTCCTTTTCTTCCAATTTTGCACTAAAACTTATTTTAATTAGAATTTAATTTTAATTTACTTGAATGTTTCTTGTACTTTTTCTTACATGAAAAAACTTGAACAAATTTGTACTTTTGTGAAATGTTCTTCTGGTATCTCTAGAATATTTTTTGTTATTAAGCTACTAGCATGTAGCAACCTTTAAAGCATTTTTCAGGTTTTGTGATCGAATATGTGTTGTTTTTGTTTGTAATTGCACTTTCCATGGACAAGCTTCGCTGATGTATCAGAGAATTTTAAGCCGAGATGAGTGTCTCTCGTCTCGTAGTAGCGCCAACAAGAGACAAGAGTACGACTTAGCTACTCACTCCTCACAATCGCCTGCACAGATCCTTTTTACATTCATACATCTACATTCATGCATCTTACAGATAGAACACAGAGAACAACTATGTCTGAACCGAAACTTCAACTCGGGGCTCCCAGATCGCGGGGAGAAGACGCCCTACCCCTGTGCCAGGACTCCGGTCGAACATTTCTGAAACGTGCTAAAAATGTGAATGTCATCCCTTTGACAATAACTTTAATTGGCTTCATTTGTGTAATTAATGTGCATCGGATAATTGCTTGGATGTAGAAACACTTTCTAGTTATACTAATATTACAAATAAACTGTCAATTTTAGAAATGCATCATCATCATTTTAACAGCACTAAAAACTATGTAATAGCCGAATTCATGAAATTCACATGCTTTTAAGGACCAAAAGGTGGGATGAAAATTTAGAAAGTCCTAACTTTAAATATAAAAAGATAAGAATAGAAAAAACGTACTTGGCTATTATCTCCGATTAAAATCTTTTAAAAAATATACCCTATCTTCATTTGATTTTCAAAAGGTAATTAGATGTGCAACCAATAAAAAATAAACATCTATTAACCTAAGCACTCGAAACTCTGATTAAACAAAACGCATAGATAATAATTCTATACTGTAGCCTAAAGAACGCACTGCAGACTGTTTTGTCTTTATTATTATGCCATGCCCATCTTCAGAACTAAACGACAGCTGAGCTTTTTACATAGTGTATACAATTTCTTTCTGAAAATTCTCGTTTGACATCGTTAATCATTTCCCAAGGTTTGTTTTCGTACTCCAACGATTTAAAAATGGCTAGGAAAAAAGACACCTGCGTTTGCATAGCATAACAGGACTATAAAACCGTTTTCGCATTTGAAAATTATCGTCTGCGGAGTTAAGACTCTCTTTCGAGCTGCGATCATCTGGATTCGATTCTAAATTTTATGCCGATATTTTTGAGTGTTGAAATAACTGTATTAAATAGTAGAGAATTAATTTGAATTCTCTTATTCCTATTATCATTTACTGTAGTTTAAGAGAGTTTTGATTTCAGAAAAGTGTTGTTGCTCATGGTACTTGTTATGACTAAGCCCGATTTTAAGCTGTGGTTTACCACCTTTTATTTCAGTTCTGCCAACTAAGGCCAAGAGTATGCTTTTGTTACTCATGCGTCACAGTCCTTTTCACTAGGAAAATTCCTTCATACATTTCATTCACAGGTCGTTTATTTAGACTTGAAAAAAAAAGAGAACAATCACCTGTGATTCAGTACCCCCAATGGTATTGCACTCGAATTGCAGAACTTAGTGGCTGCGATAGATTTATACGTGCAGAAGCTACCATGTGCACTTAGTCTCGGCTAGCTCGCTTCCAACTTACAACACAAGAGAACAAAAAAAAAAAATCCAACGTCCAACCAATCAAGTTAGATGCAAGGTCATATTTTGTATAAATCTAAAGAATTATGATCTTTAAGAGCTGTTCTTGAGTTTTTATTCAAATTTATTCAAATTAAGGCATTCACGCTTAAAATTGTTCCTTTGTAAAAATCAAGATTTGTGACAAATTTTAAAGATAAGCAGTTGAAATTAAAAACATTTGAATTTTTGGAGACTTTTTTTCATAAATTAATTTATTATCTAGAAATATAAGTAAAATAAAGCTTATTCTAAAAACTTTTTGAAATGTATGGATGTGTGTGTGTGTGCGTGCGAGAGAGAGAGAGACTAAAATTACGGGTTAATTTCTAAACCAAGATTACAATAATGCAAACGAAGAATAAAGAGACTTCTTTAAAAAAATAAAAGAATTTATTTAGAGTTAAAGGGGAATATTAAAAAGAATTAAAACATGGAGGAACAACAGAAAGTTAGATTATTTCCTCTGGGTGGACGTTAGAAGTAGGAAAACATGACTGAAAACGTATTGCCGCATAGCTTTGCGAGCGGGAATCGCTGGCGCATGGGTGCGTCCGTATCGAACCGTTGTTGAGTAGCCTCTGGTTCAATATTAAATGGGACAATTTTTCAAAAGTTTGATAGATGGCGTTGTTCTGGAATGTTGTACTAACTAAAAGTATCGTCCTCTGGGAAATGATCTCTCCTTTTACAACTCTTGCTTTGAACTATATATATCATCGGGTGTTGACAAAACAAAATGAAGGCAAATGTTGGTTAAATAAAATAGCTCTGTGGTACATCCGACATATTTATATAAGTATAATTTTATTAATAATTTTTATCTTTATATATTGAATTCAATGTGGTATGAACTGTCCAAGCTGATAATCATTTTAATCTTCATCTTGCAATTATTGATTTTGCTGATAACAAATCCAGTCAGTTGACTCTTTTCCACCGAAGTAGATTTCTAGCATTAATATGAAATTTGGGATTTGAAAGTATTGTTCTTTTGACAGATTGAACCATTTAATTATGTGCGATGCAAAACTTATAGAGGTTTTTATATTTATTACAATCAGCCGATAGTTCAGTTAAGATTCTTTATTAAAAAATACGAATACTAATTCGACTGAATAAAAGCATTTACTAATTTCATCATTGGGGAAAGTAATTATTTCAAAATTAATGTTGATTTATAATTTTTTTTGATTATTGAGAAATGTTATTAATATGAGTATACGATAGCTAAATAAATATTATTTTATGCGAACTCTTAATTTTCCTTTTCAAATCAAAAATGTGATAAACTCTCTTGTATTACATCTTGTAACTGCTGTTACACATTCTGTATGATTCTACTTTTTTGACTGCTTCTGAACATTGTATAGGCAAGTAATCTCTTGTCCCAGTAAACACATCAGAGGTCTCATAAGCTTTTCATGAAAATTACTTCACCCCGAATAATTTCCTTAAGTTATGATATAAATGGAAATTATTGCTTTTATCGCTGTTTGAATTTTGGTCACAAGTCCTATTTTAAGAGGTACTTATTCCAATCTGGAATATCTTTGCAATGATAAGTAAGCGTTTGAGACCGAAGTGAATGTTTTTTTTCTTTGGATTTTAAGGTTAATTTTTAAAAGAGTAAGGAACTGAAGTATTTCTGTATTTTAAATTTATCTATAATTCAAAATGCAAAATGATGTGCAGTTCTTAAGTAAAATTATGTAAACAGTCAAGCATTATTTCGAAGATATACTTTTTTTTTCTAAATCAAAGTTTATCGTAAGACTTTAATCCAAAATACAAAATTAATTTTACTTAATTATTCAAATTAGGTGTATTAATAGAATGCAAAAATGATAATACACAATCAAAGCAATTAATTAAAAATTCATTAATATTTTAATTTTTTGAAGAAATACGAATGTTTAAGTATTTTGATTGCATTTGTGCAATATGTAGATTTTCCTTTAAATATTGAAAACATCTTCAAGGCAGCTTTTGCAAATATTCCATTTCCATTCATTTAATTTCTAGGGAAACATCAGATTGATCAGACTTAAGTTCATTTGCTGCTTCTAAAAGCTAAACGACGGTTGATAATAATTTAAAAACTTGATAATTTTTAAGATTAAATAATTGATTAGTTTTATTGATTTACATAAATGTAATCTCTGTATGTTTATATTTTGAATACCTAATTTCCATTTCAACAAATTAACTATCAAAACTTGCTGATTTTATTATATTATTAGCATACTTTTAGCAAACATTAAACTTATACAAACTTGCGACTCTAAACTATATAATCACGTAAATAAATTTCTGCACGTCTTTAATATTTCTCAGAATGACTTAAAGCATGTAAAAAATATTAACTGATAAGCAATTTTTTAAAATTCTAAACTCGAACAAATATTTGAGCCCTATAACTTTTCTGGTAGAAAGATACTTAACTGTAATGTACCTACATTTTTGGGCTTATTTTTTAATTTAAAAATCCTATGCTGATTAGATACATTTTTTTTTTTTTGCATTTTGCTGTTGTAAGTGCTGCAACCTTAAATGATAGTATGTATGTTTATGGTCTTTTACAGTCATCTAGTTACCATATTTCTCAATAGGGAATAATGCAAATCAAAATAATATTAAAATGCCTATATATGGGAAAGGTTATCAATTTAAGAAATTATTAATTATACAAAACCTTTGCAAAATCAAATCTTTTGACTGAGTTCATAATTTTAAAGCTAAGTTACATCGCTTAATTTTTCCAAAATTTACAGAATACATTCCTGCATTATAATAATTTTGATATGTGTAATAGAAATTAAATGGTCAGCTAAATAAAATGTTGACACTTGTATGACGTCAAAGAACTCTTAAGTCTTTTGACGCAAGTCAAATAATAAGAGTTCTGGTATTCGAAGTGCTTAACCCTCAGATTTAAAAAAAATTGTAATAACTGTTTATCTATTGTACTGAATAGTAATAAAACATTAACAATATTTAAATAAAATATAGCAATGAAAGTTGGCTGTTGCTAGAATTATTACGCTTGTGTTTATTGTAAAAAGTCGATTGTTTCCAAATAACAGGGTAGCTCATTATGTATTTAGCATAATTTACCTTTCAAATTTAATATAACATTTTGAAAGATGTTAGCATTTCCCCTTAGTTTTACACACAGTAGCCATTTAAACCAGTAGTTCACTAAATTTGTTTCCATAGATGGATGAAAAAGTAAAAGGTGTGTGTAAGAAAACCCAATCAAGAATCGAAAAAGTCTTCCATGAGCCGACTTTAGGAAGCATGAGATCCAAATGGGAACAATTTTGAACAGCTCCGTTCTTCAGATGACTTGAACTCGTTCAAGGTATGTAAAATAATATGAATATTAAATTAAATTAAAATGTTTTTAAACTAATGTGTTAGATATAAAATTTTTAATAATTTTAGTTAAATTTTTTCTTACTTTAGTTTATTATCTAGTAACGAGGAAGCGATTTGTTTTTGAGAATTTCAACACTGCTACGGCAGATTGAAAATTTATATATACTTATAAATAAATTAATAATTGAGCTTAAACATAATTTCTGTACATTAGGTACACAGTGTTCAAACGGAATAATACCTAAGCATTAAATCAATCATTACAAAAGCATTAAATCATTACAAAATTTTTTGGATTCAAATAAAATAACTGTTCGTTTCATTGACGGATGACATAACAAGAAGTAAAATGATGAAAAATAAGAGAATTCAGATGTTTTGACGTTGACGGGACTAAAATGAGTTTGTTTATCGAAAAAATTTGTGTTAAGAAAACTTAAGATGAAATTTAGCGACTGCAAGTGAAAACAAGATAAAAATTATTTTTAAGGGGAAAGTGGACTTTAAAATAAGCAAAATGAACGAAAACAATTTTTACATTTTATTTTTATCGTTTATTTACCAAAATATAAGATAATGTTCAACTAAAATAGTGTTATAAAATGCATCGTTAAGTAAAATGAATATTTGAAGGGTTAGGAGAAAAAAAAAGCGGTATCTTAATTTTTCTCAAAATGATATTGTAATTGTATATAAATGTCTTTAAAATGTCCTAAATGTCTTAATTTTTGAAAATTATAAATGAAAGTGGCAATAAAAGATTTTATCCAAATATTAAAAGAAAATGGAGAACATTTTATAATTTAAAAACAATTACGCGGTTATCAAAGTATTTTCTCTAAGAAACAGAAAACACATCACCAGAATATTTTCACTTCTCGACATCTTGCATAAACCAAGATGTCGTGGATGGTTCGATTAAAACATTTTTCAATGGCCAAAAAATCTAGCAAAATTTGAATATATCCTTTTGAAGACGTTTTGTCATTTAGGGAAAAAGATCCAGATACACTCCTATTGGAAACAGATGCCCATTTATTTATATATTTATTTTGAGAATAGACTGAATATGGAACACATAAACATGTTGTCTAGAGAAACGTGCAATTAATAATTTCCTGAAAGTTCTGTACATTTGCTTTTGTAATAGTTAAATGGTGTCTGTCAACATTTCTGACTTTCTCATCCTCAAAATTATCGGTTCATTTGAATTTCTTATACAGTTATTTCACAATATTCGGCAACAACCCTTAGCGATTTGGAATTTGCACTGAAAATCCCATCTTGTTGCTATAATATCCTCCCTCCCCAATCGACAGAATTCAATCGAAAAAAAAAAAACTTTTAATGAATGCAGCATTCTCTAAACATTCCTATAGAATCTGCGCTTCAATTGTCCTGTTTGCCCACACAACGTTTTTTATTATTTTTTTTGAAAGTAAAAACAATATTTCCTTCTAGAGACAGCGTAATTAGTTTATTTGTATTTGCGTGCCAGGAAAGAGATAAAGCGCTTGCAGTGCCATCTATTGACAACTTTTGAAACTGCGTATTTCGATGATTTATATTTTCACGCGGGTAGAGAGATCATGGATGCAGTGCCATCTTTTGACTACTATTGAAACTAAAACTAAAAATTATGGTAGAAAAATGTATACAGTATTATATGAATTTGCTGCAAGTTGTTAGTTTTCCTATTATTAATTTTTGAAAATCGTCGGTCTAATTTATGACACCCTGTATATTCTTGTTTATTTTTGAAAATTCAAGTTCATCATGAAGTTCCAAATTGTTTTATAAAATGATTTATCTTATGAATTATCGGTGGCCTTTGTTTCGATAGATGGAACCTTGACTCTGAAATTTTTAGTGAAAACTCCTTTTTCAAGTTAAACGAGGGGAAATTGCGATTTTAGATTCCGCCCGTGAATTATGAACTGGATGTCTGCACACAATGGCATTTTGGAAAATTCTGACCTCGAGCATGATTAGAGCTCTCTCATGCGATATCGCTCGCTCACCAATCACTCACAAATGAATGAATTGGCACTGTAAAAAAGAAACCAATACAGTGACATCTATTCGTGCCTTAAAAAATGAATTTATCCGTTTTCAAAGACATTTGTTGGACAACCGTAAATATTGAAAAAGGACTACATTAAAAAACATTAGAGCGTGAATCAATTTATATGATAAATTCCTTATTAAGTATGTTAAAAAGAGGAATCATTATTTTGTGAAAAGATCCTGATTTCGATTTCCATCTCTAGGATAAATAAAAATTATTTTTTAATCTAGTTTTTAGAATTTATTTTGCTTCTATAACGGAAACCAAAGTTATTTTTAATATTTCTGTTCAAAACATTTCGATATGTTATCAAAAAACTGAGAGTGCAGTGCTTGTGATTAGATATATTTTTCTGTGCGCAAATATAAATATCTTTCATCCCAAAAATATTTGAAAGCATTCGAAATGTTATTTCCTACAGATATTCTAATTATGCTTAAATTCAGAGCGAGCTCATTCATTGCAAATATGATTTGAGATAAACCATGAAGAATAATAGATATTAATAAGTTCCTAAGTCATGTTATATATTCCTGGATTTTTTTTTTTGAAATTTTTTTTGCTCATTTCCACTTTAAAATGATGCTCCTAAAAAATTTCTTCATTTCTCCATAATTTTACTTTACTAGCAATGTTCGATGTACGAGTTCGCCTTGTGGTGATAATATGTCATATCAATTGACTGTTCTTAAATAAATTTAATACTTTTACAGCATTGCCCTTTTAAAAAATAATTATAACAATTACGAAAATGACCGTACATACAATTCTTAGTATATTCTAGTAACATAATGTGTTGTTGACATCTAACAGAAAAAGTCAGTTAAGGATTTAAAAATACACAACCTGGCTCTTTAAGTAATAATTCAATTATAAATTGTTTTCTGATAAGTTGTCAAATAAAAATAGTTATAAAATATAAATTTCGTAGTTTATTGAGGAATTATTTCCAAGAAATTTGACAGTCCACTAAGCATATTAATTAAACAATTTATTATTAAAAAGTTCTAATCGTCTGCTTGGATCGGAGAGGGAACTGGTACCTTATTAAAAATAAGGAAAGATAAATAACTTCCCGAATCCATTAACAGGATGACTAAGAAGTAAAAAATTAGCTTCTATGCAGCATCTAAGATTTATCTTTAAATAATTTTGAATCGAAGCATTGATATGTTCGGCAGTTATTCTACTTAACTTAATAATCCTTATGAGATAAGAAGAGCTTCATTCTCGTGAGGCACAATAATAAAGTAGGTTAAACATACTTAGCAGAATTAGCCGATGCACTTTCTGCATTACATAATGTAGAATTGGGATATGATTGAAGTTTCAAAAACAATTCTGAACAGAGAATGCATACGGTTTTTAATGAATACTATTTTAATTTCTTTTTCCGATATATTTTTCAATAAACGTTAGTTTTGTTCAAGTATCTTTGCTTTGAGAACACAACATTCTAATTATACTAATTAGATAGACATACCAATCTAATTATACTAATTAGATGGTATGTAAAAATATTATTAAAATATTTAAAAGCAAGCTAGATTATTATTTTATAGAATGCTGTAAAATGTAAATGTTGTCGCAAATATAACTGGCTGATTAATAACATATGAATGCATTTTATCTTTTTCATTATTGTGATGCCAGAACATGATACTGTTTTGGGGACGAGGTTTTTGGCGCCAACAAAACTCCGTAGGCGAAAAATTGAAATGTTATTATTTGCACGAGCATCTCAAAAAATCAGCTTTTATTAACGAGTTGAAATTGCAATTACAAAAGCTCTGAATTTAAAAAAAGTTAATGACTACAGCAAATAACACCTAGAAAAATGTCATTTTGGGCTTGTGATTATATGAAATGAAATAAATAGGAAATGTGATATTTTTTTAAACGATCAATGCGAGACAAAGTTTTTTGGATCGTTTGTAATACTAAAGTGATGAAGGCAATGAAACAATTAAAATGAATAAAAATATAATTTAACTTCCAGGAGCACGTAGACCGTGCAATAAATTATATTTGAACATGATACATTGAAATATGCATAGGAGATTTTATTTTAATCTTTTATTTAGTATTGAAATCGATATAATTATTCGAAAACCTAGTGCTTAAAAAACAAAGACAGAAATAAAAAAAATTGGGCCCTTAATATTCTTATGAACAGCTTTTTTATTGATTATTTAGAAAGTTAAAGTTCTAATTTTCTATAAACCTTTTGTGGCTTATTCTATAAAGTGAACAATTCTCATAGTCCAGATAAATTATTCAGAATTTAAAGGAGTTTAAATTTTGATTAGTATTCTTTGAAGAAACTTTGAAATTAGAAAATGTCTTCGTTACTCTCTCATATACAAAGTATTTAAAATCTTCAAAGAAATCAAATTCTAGATTTTTTCAAATATTTATTATTTGGGGTTGCCTTGGTTTCAAAAAATGCATTTTCGAAATTATAATGTATATGTTTATATATATATTTGTAAATGAACAAGAATGAGCTAGAGGGATGAAATTTGGTAATAATTTTGGTGTCTACGACAAATTCCTTTTGTATGTTAATGATAGGATGGTGAAAGTATATCTTCCGAGATGATTGTCTGTACAAAATGTAAATAATAATGATAAAGATTAAAATGAAATCTGCTATGCATATTTCAATGTATCATGTCAGAACATCATTTCTTGAACGGTCCAAGCACTATGTGCTCATGCAAGTTAAATTATGTTTTTATTCATTTGAATTGTTTCATCGAATGAGTCACTTTAGTATTGCAAACGATCCAAAAACTTTGTCCCGTCTTTATTGTTTAAAAAAATATCATATTTTCTATTTATTTCATTTCATATAATCACGCCCTCAAAATGAAATTTTTCTAGGTTTATTTGCTATAGTCATTAACTTTTTTTTGATCAGAGCTTTTGTAAATGGGAGGGCATCACGTTTATTAAAAGCCGATTTTTGAGATGCTCGTGCTGATAATAAAATTTTATTTTTTGCCTACGGATTTTTGTTGACTCCAAAAACCTCATCCCCAAAACATCATGTTCTGACATGATAATAATTAATATTAATATAATAATACATATAAGTATAATATATAATAATAATAAAATAATAATGAATCTGAGAATAATACATAATAATTAAATAATAATAAATCTAAGTATAATATATAATTACACATTGTTCACTGTGCTTTATAAAAGAAAATATTGAAGAAACTCTTAACTTTAGAATTATTGCGTAATACATTATGCCTATAAAGTAACAGTAATACAATATTTGATTACAAAATAGATGATTTTATAATTTTGAGGAGGGCAAACATCTGACCTTGCCAATAAAAGACATCAAATAACATAAAAATTTTGTTAATTAATAGAGTTGTAGTTTTCCCAGAAGGTGAGATTGTTTGAATTAAACACTTTTAAAATTAATAAACATTAAATCAAAAATAAAGGGATTAGCACATCGGAAATTACAACGAACACAATAGTACAAAATATTATAGATGGTGTAAAAACCATCTATAATATTTTGTTAATTATGAAAACCTTATTTCGAATTTTCAACATTTAACTCATTCATCGAGTTAGCAGACAAACAGACCTAATGACGAACTGTGTCCAGGAATCTGCTGTGAAAGATGGATCCTGGACATGCATCAAAATCTTAAAATTGGAAGTTAATAAGGGTTACACTGCTTTGTGTATAAGAAGTAAAATTAATGAGATAATAAAAAATAGTTGGTTCAGAGAATGTTAATCAGTATTCTAGTTCAGCTATATTAACGTCCCGTTGTAAACCAAGATTAGGGACTTTCTTGGGACGGACCTCCTAATTTTGAACCATGGTCAAATGACGAGGACGACATCTGAGCTGGCATCCCCCATCTCCACACCAGCTTGTCATTATTGTAGAATTTCAAATATATGCTAATAATCCTATTTATTTAGAAATATATGGTTATAATTTTTTTATTATTCAGAGACAATTTATTTCCTTTGTGAAATAAAAATTTTACTAACTTATTTTCTCAATAAAATTAATCTAGAAACGTTTATAACTAGTTTAATTAATGAATATTTTATAAACCTTAATTTGTTATGTTATTTAAATAACAAATATTTTTTAATCAAGAGTTAATTAGAATTACCTTAAAAATAATGACATTAAAAATTTAATTAAATTTTCTAATTGATGGTGAAATTTAAATTAGCTTTAATTGCTTCTGGTACAAGAATTCCAGTGATCTGACAAAAGGAGTAGAATTTCAAGTTTTAATCTATTTTAATTTGTAATTTACTCTTTAACCAACACCTTTTATTTTCCTTACAACCCCCCTTTATATTTATTCCTAGAAGATTCATGCGGTTATCCTTTGAATTTTTTCATAGAAAATGTTTAAATAAAAACATTTGAATGTTTTTTTATGTATTCACAATTCTTGATAATTGTTTTTATTTCGTATTTTGTTTTTAGTGATTTTTTTTACCTCCTTTCATAGCCGCAGACAGCAGTCTGTAATTAATTTTTTTAATGAAATTAAGCTTCTGTTTTAAAAAAGGTTTGTCCTTTTGTTTAAGTCGACTAAATTCAGTAACAATTTTTTAAATAAACATTTCATTTGAAAGAAAACATGTTATGTTAATAATACAAACATGCGTTTTAAAACATGGAGAAATGAAAAAAAGTGTATTAAATTAACTCTTTTCGCATTTGAATTCGAATCCTAATTTTGTATTAGAAATATATTAATTTCTACTATTTTTAGTGTTATTGTTGCCTATTTATTTTCATATGGGTGTTATCTACTTTCAATGATTTTTCTTCGATAATTTTATGTCTTCGTTTACCCATTTGTTATTTCATTATAGTTTTCTTTTTATTTAGTCTTATACTGAAATGCATTTTTTTTATTTGAGAATGACGCATTAGGAAATATAATTGAACATTGAAATCTCGTTTGGTGTCCTCTCATACATATAGGGATGCGAAGTTATCTATAGCAGGAAACAGATTCTCGTTTTTCTCTTCGGACCAGTAATGGTCACGTATTACCAATAATGATATTAGGTTTCACAGGTAGATTTAAGGAACACTCGTAATGGTGGCTACTGTTCGACCTAATGTTATTTGCATTTGCGATTACATCATGAAGCTTACTGCATAGGATGTGGCACAAAGGGGATAATTATATGATTTTGAGATGAAGCGGGTGCATTTTTTAAATCTTAAATATCATCATGGGAAACAGGAGAAATATTTGCTACAAGACTGGATAAACTATGCACAGCCAGAATCGTTATTCGGAGAACATGAAATATGTTCAGATGACTGTGCTTCTCTGGGAAAATGCAGGAGAAAATGTATGACAAAGAACCCTTCATTCGGTCGCTGGATTGGTTATTGAGGTCTTGTTTCATGGTCACCACGATCACCAGATCTTCCTCTAGATCCTTCCTATATTTCTTCCTATGGGGCCATGTAAAGTAATTGGTCTATAGAGACCCAGTTTCTTCGGAAATGGGCATAGTCCTTTCGTCTACACAGTGTGTTTAATTTGTGGACACTACTATTAAATTGTCTTATTCATAATCTTGTTTTATAAAATTTCTGAGAAATTATTCTAATTGCAGTCTAGAACTTCTTTTAATTAGTTTTGCATTTTCTCAGTAATTTTTTTATAAACCTCTAACTTAAACAATTACATTTTTGTTCATTTCAGGTAGTAGATAATTATGTCACCTCCCCGAAAGACATTTTCAGTTTAAAGTCTGGTAATGTTATGGAAGCCTCTAAAGCCAGGTAATATCCATCGGACTGAAGTGCCCCTTTTGTGTAATGGTTATGTTACTCAGTTACAAACCAGAAAGTTGTGAGTTTGGTCGTAAGGCAATAAGACTCTGCCCCAATAGAAACAATCGACATTTTATATTCTTGTCAGTTAGAGGTTGCCTCTATTGTATACGTCCAAGGTTAACTGCAGTTATAGGATTTTCAGTAATTATGTTTTAATGAACCATTACACTACTTTGCAGTCTTATTTTAAATGCAAATTTGTTTAATTTATTTTTTAATTGCCTTATAATAATTTTATTCCACATTTTCAGTTTTCCAACCCCTGCTTTACAATAAATGTATTCATATTAAATCTTCAGGTCCAAGAAACAAAAGGGCTTTTTAATAGCTTGAATGTATCAAAAGAAAATTCTAGCTTTTTACACAAAAGTAAGAAAAATTATGCAATGCGCGATCCCCCCTTCTCCCCTTTTAAAATTCGCAAGTAATAACCTGATGAATCACGGTATTTATTATAAACACATTGTCTATTGAAAATGATTTCGAAAATAATTCTCGTGAAGCCTTACTGTTGAGCTCTATGAGATAGATTCAAAAGCAGTAAGAAATAAATAATTAAAAAAAACATTTTATTAATTTGCTTAAGTTTTTTTCTCTTGCAGTTTCTATTGGGTGTTTAATTTTTACAATTTCAGTAATTTATATTATTTACATACACCAATAGTTTAAGTTGTGCACTCTCACCAGTATTAAAAATTAAAACTATTTCTTAACAAACGTTATATTTTGTACTAAAACAATGATGCCTATATCAATATTTTCTGATACATGAATTGAAATTCCTTCTGTTTTAGGAATTAAGTGCCTGTAAAAAGTTAACAAAGAATCACATTGTAGTATCAGGACTTAAAATGATGAACGCGAAACTTGGAAACTCAGGTAAAACTCATTTACTTCTTTAATGCTTTTTCTATTCACTGTAATTTAATAATTTCAGTTTTTAATTGAAGTATTAAAAGTGTATACTGATAAACCATTTTATTTTTGTTGTTTACTCGTTTAGGTACTAAGGCATGCAATTGCGTTAAGCCTGTACGTTGACGTCCAGAAAATTAAAAGTAAAGTAATTGATACAAAACAGAACGTAGTACCGTACTGCCGTATCCGTGAAAATTCCGGTGACTGTGCAATTGGTATCACCCGTTTCATAAAGGAAATGGATGTGCTGTTTGACACTTTGAATTCTAGAACTTTGAAACATTCAAAAAAGGAACTACGTGCTGCCACAAAAGATAGATGCTACATAAATATTTGAAAAGGAACTAAATCCTGGATAAAAACATGGGGAAAAACCTTAAAGTAAATGGGATAAAAATTATTGATCAATGAAAAAAACTATGAATTTCAACCAGAAATTCATTTTTTCGGAATTTCTGAAGATTAACTAAAAATATAATAAAGATAAAAATGAAATCTGCTTTGCATATTTCAATGTATCATATCGGAACATCATTTCTTGAACGGCCAAGCACAACGTTCTTGTGCAAGTTAAATTATATTTTTATTCATTTTAATTGGTTCATTGAATTAGTAATCTTAGTATTGAAAATTATCAAAAAAAATTGTCTCGCATTTATTATTTAAAAAAAAATAGCACATTTCCTATTTGTTTCATTTCGTATAATCACATGTTCAAAATGGCATTTTTCTAGGTTTTATTTGCTGTGGTAATGAACGTATTTTTTTGAATCAGAGCTTTTGTAAATGTTATGGCAACGCGTTATTAAAAGCTTGATTTTTTTGAGATGCTCGTGCAGGTAATAAAATTTTAATTTTTTGCCTACGGATTTTTGTTGACACCAGAAAACTTATCCCCAAAACAACATCTTGTTCTGACATAACAAATTGATAAATCGATTTAGCCAAGAAATGGTAGAAAATACATTTGCATTCCAAAAGGTGCAGCATTTAGGGGGAACCCACAAATACACGAATTTAGGCATACTACTCTAAAAATTAAAATAGCAAACTTTTCCAGACAGTCAAGTGGAAAAAAATGGCAAAATGATTATACAAAACCGCTAAGAGATTTCCTATCATTTAACACTTTGCCGTCGTGTATACTCTCAGCCTTCACAACAAAGAAGCAAACTAAATTATAATGTATTCGTCATATCTTTATCTTCCACATCTGATATGTCAATTTGAAATTTCTATGAATGGACAAAAAAAAATACAAATAAACTTATTCACGAATCAGTGCAGCGATTCTTCCATTTCGTGACCTAATATTAATAGAGTGGCCTGAAATGTATTGAGGAGGAGAACACAGTTTTAAAAGAACAATTAATATTTAACATAAATGACAATCAGGTTTAACAGCTTAAAATCTACCGGGAGTTTCTAAACCAAAAACTAATTTAAAAATGCTAAATATCATAAGTTAAGGCTCTGACCATCACACACATAACAAAACCAAAAGATCCCCTCCTTTCTCACCTCGTCCTTCCTTTTTATCCTACCATCTCTCACTTGAGTGTAACTCCCAACAAAACTGGAGTGGTTCCAGCAAATTTGGCTCCAGAGCGACTTGCCTTTAAATGAGCAGCAGGACGGTACGGGCCTCAGATTCGCCTCGAAAATCAAGGGCGGAAGCTACAAAACGAATGATTCTCGCGACGCTCGTCATCGGAAACCAGCACTTCACAATGGAGACTGTTTTGAAAGATATCACACGATGGCGAATTATAAGTTTTAACTTTTACTATAAGACATAGTATTAAAAATATATTATTGAGTATACACTAACAAAGTTTACAAAAGAATGAATAAATTGTGTTTTTCCTAAAATAATTTTGCAATCAAAGTATTACTTCTCGTTCAACGGGAATGAATTCTCACCAGCGCACCTTCGTCCAAATTGAATACGATTGCAAGTGGTTAGTAAAAAAAGAGTTATTTGAAGTTAAGAATGCACAAAAGTCGTAAGCCTTCCAGAAAATGTGAATACCTTAAGTTTAATAACCCCAAATAAAGTTGAAGAAAATTTGTTATATTAGGCGTCTGGTTATTTTATAAAAAATATTTGTCATCTGATTGTTTGGCATGTCAAAAATTATTAGTAGAATAACTTAGATAATGACACATTTTTTTCAGTGTATGAACTGATATTAAGTTAAATGCGAGTTAAACTGACCAATTAATGATGAATTTTTGTATTTTGTAGAATTACATGAATGTTTTATGATGAATGTTCATTTATTTTATGATAAAGAATGTATGAGTAAAAAAATGTGCTGGTGTTTTGTGCAAAATTAATATATACTTTTTTGATAATCATGAAGTTCACAAAGAGAAAGTGCAAGTATTTTTTTATTTCTTTTTTCGTAAGAGGATGGTATAACAAAGTAAAAATGAGGAACAATGATTTGAATATCAATTTTAATAATCAAAAAACACTGAAATATTTGTGACTTGTTTTTTGGAATGTTTCTTATTTGTAATATTTTTAATATGTGTGCTCAATAAATTTGTTTTATAGCAATTTAAGTATGAAATTTATTGAAATAAACACAAACACATCTTGAAGTAAAAAGCAAATAACTCTTTTTCCCTGTGGTAAAAAAATGCTTATTAACTTTACAACTGAATTTTCTTTACAATAATTGCATTCTGTGATTTTTTTTATCTTAAAAAAATGCATGAGAAATTTGGAAAAATGAACTTATTATTTCATTATATTCTGAACAGATAGCATGAAGTTAAATTAATGTCCCTAAAAAATAAATTTCTGGAGTAAATTTGTTTAAAATTATATTTGAACAAAAAACAATTTTGCGAAAAGTATAAAAAGGAATTAATTTGAAAAATACTTTACACTTCTTAAATTATTCATCTTAGTATTTTAAAATATTTATACTTTACGAAAGGGATATTTATTTTATGTTTATATTAAAAAATTGAATTCCATTTTATTTAAAATAAACTTAATATTTTTAAATGAAATTTCCAAATGCTTTAAATTGTTCTCTACAAGAAGTGAAGCTCAAAATAATGAGGAAAGGATGCTGGTTTGGAATTTTTTTGATAATAGCCATGTAATGGATTGTTAACACAAATAAATGAGGAGCAAAACTAGTTTTAAGATTTGAGTCCATCGATATTTAAAAACAAAGAACAAATATTTTCCAATCTGTTGAAAAAAAAGCTGAAAGTCTCTTTACATTGACAAATAAATAGTATTTTTTACTTTAAGGGTACAATGGACGTTGAAACCAAAATTTCTCAATTTTTGAGGTATTGTTTTGAAATTTTAATGGTAAATGCATTTTATCAATCTAATACATCAATAAAAATTTCATCAAAATTTATTGATAACTTTTTAATTTTGTTAGAAAAATATTTTTAAAAAATGAAAATATTGTAGAATTTCAAATTGTTCCATGCGCATAAAAATAGAACATAAATTAACTATTTCAGTGTTTTTAGATACATTTTTTAATCCTACAAAATATTTTGCATGTTTAAATTAATTCAAAATTTAATTTTTCTTTTAAAACTTGGCATTATTGACTTTGTTTCAAAATTTTTCAAAAATCAATGCAATAATATTACTTGAGATCTTCAATAAAAAAATATAAAACCACATAATTTATCTTAAAATGCAAAATTATATTATCATATGTTCATGCAGCATAATCTAAAAGTTTCAGAGTTGTAACTAAAAATATAATGCGCATGGAGTATTTGAAAATTTGGACAGCATCATAAAATTTCATTTTGAGAAAAAGTTAAAAATACATTTCAATGGTTTCTACAGACCAGAAACATAATTGAAACAACTTAAATATGTTAAATATTTATGTTTATAAAAAAAATTGTTTATTTTTTGCAATATATACATCCATAGATTTATAATATATTTGTAAGAATCCACAAAACATATAAGGTAAATACTTCTGGTGTAGCAAAACCAACTCCTTTTTTTCAATTAAAAAAGTTCAAATAAAAATAAGACTTGTTTAATAACATTTAATAAGCCACAAAGATTAATTTATATTCATAGAACATTTTTAAACTATGTATGCATCCATAAACATACAAATTTTGAAGCAAATCAAAATACACCTGCTGCATAAATTATATCCTCATGTTTTTCTTCTAATTTGACATGTGCTGATTTTTTGTATTTTTTTTTCATTTTATTTTTATTATATGATGACAATATGATACATGCTTATAAGATACAATTTATTTTATATGATTAACTATTTTTTTTCAGAGTTATAATAAATCAGCAATCAAATTTTGATATATTTTCTTTGTCGAGAAAAGAAGGGATTTAGAATTTTGTTGTTCACTTCAAAGATTTTTTTCTGTAATTTCCTCCCTAAATACAGAACCAAATTGATTACCATATTTAGCACAGGATAGACACATTTTTGAAGAATAAACAAAAAAAAAACTTGCTTAAATTATTTGAAGAAATTATTCCTTAAATTCATGACAAAGAATATTCTTCAAAAAAGAATACTAAAGTGTTTGCACAGAACAATGTAACTATTATACACAATTTTAAGATGATGAATTCAATATTTCAGTTTTATTGCATTTGGGAGAAACTTCCAAAATGCCATTAGAATTGCTTGGTTATGAATCAAAGGATTTCTTTGTCCATCATATCTTAGCATTTTCAAACTTTGTCTGCTTTTATTCGGACGACCTATTAGGCTTTTGGAAGTGAAAACTGATTAAATTCTTTTTAAAACAAAATTTAGAAAAACAAAAACAAAAAAAGATAATTAAAAATAGAGTAAATTTTAATTTTAACCATGAATAGAACTGCTTTTGTATCTAATTTCAAAGAAACTAAAACGAGCAATTCGAATATGAAATATACGACGAACGAATAAACAAACCAAAACAAACAATAAAAGAAAGAAAAAGTAAAAGTTTTTAACATCTGCCGAAGAAAAAACAACAGCATAAAGTCAGAATTAAAAATTAGGTACACCTTGAAGGAAAACGAAACTTTTTTTACAGCAGCTGTCCAAATGAAAACAAGTGGGTGTGGTATCCTAATAACAATAACAAAACGCTGATATTGAGTAAACTAATTAAGAAATCAAAATAATTTTTTTTCCAAACGATAACTTACAGTTTAAATATACATAAAAGATCAAAATAAAAATATAGCAAATTTCATCGATTTTTTACATTTTCATCGTCTATTGTACCCTTAACAAAGTATAAAATATAAAATTTCATAAATGTCGTACCATGACAAAAATTTTGAAAAAATAACTATAGCAATTGAAAAAAACTTTTTTAATTCGTTGTCATGGCGACAGGCATACTATCATTCTGCGATGACCTTTTCCGATTAGTACAGAGGAAATATTTTTTATCAATAAAAAAAGTTAGAAAGTTTCTTCAATAACAAATTCTTTATCAAGAATAAATAATTCTCTAATTCAAACTTTTTATTTGCCGATATTGCATCTTCTGTACAGTTGATAAGCTGATGTTGCAGCAATGATAATAAGTTGCTGTTTCTGCGATACCAATAAGTTGCTGGCAATTCGTTGGTTTCACAGGACCAGATACTGCAATGACCGACATTCAATAAGTCAAAACGAACTAAAGTTTCAAAATTACATGCTAGTTTCCAGTACAAAATATCCCACAGCAATTTTAAATAAATTTCAGTTAACGTCAATGGCAAATACAATTTCACTTTTACCGTACAAGTTGTGCATATGCTGTTCATTTGAGCACAGGCTAATCATTTCCCATTTCTTTCCCGCATTTCGAAAATAAATAATGTCCAGATTTTATGGTCCCTCGTATATCTGTATTCTTCAAAGCAATAAAAAGGGGGAACAGTTTCCTATTTTATGTGAAATGTTTGTTTTAAAATAAAATTTTAACATTTATGATCCCAAAATTATTTTGATAGAAAGGGCACAAGACAAAACGTCGTTATAAAGAAAGATTCATCTGAGATTTCAGAATTTCGACTTAAAAAGAAAAAGTGTTCAGGCAGTTTAACCATCCTACTTATTATCATAATGCAAGTCCATTTCTTGAAACAAGTAATATTTTTTTTAAAATCATTTTTTATTTAAGAAATTTTTTTTGTTACTTTTTATTAAATAATTACAAATGTTGTTGTTATTTTCTTGTTCCGCTTTACAATGGAATGATGGGTGTAGTAGCTTCTGAGGGTAGGGACCCCTGAACACCCGACGGCAGAAGTCTGAATTTCTAGCTCACACGCGCCTTTTTACAGGTCGGAATTCATTCATGCAATTCATCCACAGACCTAATTGTGGTCCTAAATTACAATAGTGTAAATTAGGTCTGGAGAGAGAACAATTAACTCTGACCCAGGACCCCAGTTGTATTACTCTCAATATTGAGGACTTTGTGACTACAACAGATGTGACCTCCACCACACACAAAAACACGCATGAAGAGTCTTTGGCTGGCGGGTTGGAACTCGCAGTCCAAGGATTTTAATGTTTATATCCAAAAGAAACTAATTTTTTCATTTGTGATATTTAACGGTCATAATCCAGTGGATTGAATTATCTCTAAAACAAATTAAGTTTACTTATATCAATAAATTTTTCCTCGACGCATCTGACTAGGCATATGGCGTATATCCCCAGGATCTTTCTTTCCGGGTGAATTCCCCATGTTTTAATACTTTGAAAAAGTTAAATGGGTAGATTTCCAAGCTTTTTAGATGTCTTTAACGAAAACTAAAAATTTAAATCTTATAAAAATTAATTTTTGTTGTTTTATGAAAAAAAAATTGATAACAAACAGAAGAGCCAAAGACCAGCAACGAAATGCGTACAAGACACACTTGTATTCAAATAAAGTAACTCATCTCACATTGGCAGTCCAGATGCTTATTCAGAGACCATTTAAAAAACAATTGAATGCGAAAGCAGTCAAATATTTTTGACACTTGAAAAATGCATCAAACATATCTTATGAATGTTTATCAAATTCACATTCTTAAGGGATCATGGGGGAAATAGAATATCTAATTTGAAACTAGAGCAACAACAAACACAAAACAAAATTATTAAATAAAAAAGATTAAAATGAAATCTGTTAAACATATTTCAATGTATCATGTCAAAACATCATTTCTTGATCGGCCAAGCACCACTTGCTCGTGTAAGGTAAATTATATTTTTATTCCTTTGAATTGTTTCTTTGAATGAGTGACTTTAGTATTGCAAAACGATCCAAAAAAAGGTTTATCTCGCATTTATTGTTTAAAAAATATAACATTTCCAATTTATTTCATTCTATATGATCACGTGCTCAAAATGACATTTTTCTAGGTTTTATTTGCCACACTCGTTAACTTATTTTTTTAATCAAAGCTTTTGTAAATATAATGGCAACGCGTTATTAAAAGCTGATTTTTTTGAGATACTCGTACATATAAAATTTCAATTTTTCACCTACAGATTTTTGTTGACGCCAAAAACGTCATGTTCAGACATGATATTATTATAATTGCTGAAAAATGCAATTGTGAGAGTTAGAGGAATCTCACTATTCAGATTTCCCTGAATTCCTACTTAGGTCAACTAAGAAAAATTTCATTTTAATTACTTTTTTATTAAATAATTAAAATTAATGTAAATAATGTATCGAAAAATCATTGATATTTGCAAGAATTGAACTCGTATATAACCCTCATGAACTCGTATGAACCCTCAGCTCGCAAATACTAAAATTCTTGCACCTTACCGATTGAGTTATACCTGTTGATTTCAATTCTCATTACAAACTGCTAAAACTCTATTTAAAGTATTTAAAATTAATTAAATTTAATTAATGAAATAATATTTCAAAAAACTTGATTAACACGAAATGTCATCCACTCCACACACACACCCCGTATAAATATAGGGAGAGTGTGAACTAAACTAGGAGTTATAAAAACATTCAGAAAGATTAGGTGTGATAAGTTTATGTTTCTTTTCTTAATATGTTTATCATTATTTCTTCATAATATTTAGGACATAATTACCTTATTTTACTTAATAATCCTCGTTAAATAAAAAAAAATTCTTTTTAATATCAGCCACAATATGGTATGTGATTCCTCAATTTCATTATAAAAAGGAATTCATTGGAGTATCGTAATTTCTTATGCATCTCCAGTTTTTTTTAATTCTTCTGACACATCTGCATATTTTTTAGTTCAATTTTTTAAAAACTAGCTGCTTTCTTAAATTTTCCAAGAAATTTTTAACACGTTCGTTACTGGTTTACTACTCTGGATTCGAACCACTATCTAATAGAATTTTCACTACAACTAGGCGACAGCCAAGAAAAAATATTATCTACTTAGAAAATAGGATTATAAATATTTGCAACAGTTATTATTATTTTTAATTTTTATAATCATGTAATTAGCATTGGAAGTATTGAAGCGCTTCTGAGTGATTTCTGAATTTTAAATTGCCGAATGTTTTCGCTGCTTCACTTTCAATCATTTATTAACAGTCACTGATTCAAATCTAAAAATTCAGCAATTTCCGTACGTGGTATGCGAAGTAGTTAACAGAAAATAGGTGAGGCATACAGGAATGTTTGAAGGAATTAATTTTTGGATTTGCAATCCTTTGAAACTGAAAAGGCATTTATTACCATGCCAACAAGGCTTTCGAAAGATTGCTGACTGTCCATTCCTCCATTTTCCAACATCTCTTCTAGATTTACTTGATTTATTTTTTCATTTAGTTGAGAAATATTTTTTAATTTTTTTTATTTTCTATCCTGATGAAATTGCCTAATATCTTCAGTGAATTAGGTTTATGCTTATTTTAGGTTTTAATCCAAATATCCAACTAATAACTTATTTTCGATTCTCATATTTTCTGAGCGTTGATTCACACAAACTTTTTGGAAGAAGAGTACGATGAGTGACCGAAGTCTATATAAACAGATGCCAGCAACGCATTTTTCAATTTTGGTGTACTTTACATAAATTTTTTCTCATTCAAATATCCATTTTTGGCCGTAATGTTTTTAATGTTGGGTTCCATGATAAATCTTTATTTTATTAAGGGGAAAGACGTAGAAATTTCTTTTTTTAATATTGCCAGAAATTCCAAGGTAAGACGTTTCTTTTAAATTGTTTGTACAAATTTTTGTGATATTTGTTGTTGACGAAATTTTTATTCACTTTTGTTAAAATAAAAACGCACTATAAAGTTCATTCAAATAAAGATTATATTGGCATTAGTAAAATTTTGAAATATTGAAAATTGGATTTGTAACGAATTGAAGTGAAATTTTTTTAGAAAACCAATGACTTTTTCTTTCTTTTTTTGTTTATATATTAAGCTACTTTTTACTTGAATTCCCAGTCTTACAATTTCTTATTCGCTTTTACAGTTTTGAATAATTATTGCCTTTTAATACGCGAAGTTCATAATACTCAAAACGAAACAGCAAGTAAAAAAGGCTGTAATTGTTAGAAGGCAACTAGATTTGAAAGTTGGACAATAGTCTATGTAAGGTCAGTTTATCAAACGGGAAACGAAGGCAACTACATACCCCACCCCCCAAGTTCTTATAATTTTTATGGTATTAAGACATTTTTTCATTTTTTTTTTGGTTATCTGAATTACTAGTTATCTAATCTAGTATGCTCAAAGTAAAATAGAAAATTTAAATTTTAGAATAATATTTTAGGGTTATCTTGTCATTTTTTGTCTGCTTTTGTAACGAGCGAATTTAAATAAAAACATTTTGGTTGTGAGGATTTATAAGGCTTCAAACGCCCTGTAGCTTTTAATTAACTTTGTTTCGTTTTCTTTATTTAAATGTTGAACTTTTGAAATATTGAAATTGTTTCTTTTAAAGATGAGCTGCAACTAAATATTTAGATGTTATTTAAATATTTAATTTAAAAGTACACGTTAAAATATAATATTAATGTATATTTTTCTTTTTAGGAGAAAGAGGCCATCAGAAATTTCTTTTGCCAAGGACTACCCCCGGAGATTTTAGAAGTTTTTTATAAAGAAAAACGCTGACAGTTGATGTATTTACGGAGAAGTATCGCAATCGAATAGTGTTGAGTTCATCACTTAAAACCAAATTCTCCAGAAAAGCAAATGGCGTTTTTCAATCCACATAAAAGGGCATTGCCCCCCTTGTGAGAGGATGCAACCGCTAAAAAACAAGGTAAAAATTTATTAGTTTCATTCTAACTTTAAATTTAAAAAAAACCAGTTGATGTCAACCACGGTTAATTTTATTGTCAGAATGGTAGCTTCTTTAAATCGTCTTGTGTCATATTTATTGCAATTAACTTTATTTTGAATCGATATTTATAAACGGCATTCTATATTTCATACTGTTGACAAAGTTGTCTTCCAACCATTCTGGAAATTCTTATTCATGTTGGAAGATATAACCTATTATTTAATTCACACTTATGAATTACATTTTGAGTCAAACATCATTATAATAAATAGCAAAAATCGAGCCTAGTTTTTGGTTTGCATTTGTAATTTTTTCCTCAATGGTAGACACCAAATAGAATTTTATAAAACTACAAATCTTGGCTAGACCACGAGCTAAATTTTACTGACTTTTATTATAGCGTTTTTGAGTTGTTTTGTTTTGGCCGAAAACCACAACTGCAATAAATCTTTCGGACTAAAAAAAGTTTGAAAAATCCAGATTCGACAAAATCCAAAGATGCATATTTTGACCTACAATATTTTTATATTCCTCATATATGAGAAATTAAGTGTTATTTCAAACCTATAATAAAAATATCTGAGCATAATCACTTATGCTTGCGTTTGTCTTGTTTTAAATTGGCTTGATCGCATCAATTCATGAATTGTGTATAATGACTCATATTTTACCGAAAGAGTGCTCATCGTTCTGTCTATCAATCTTGTATAGAGCTTTACAGAGTGAATTTCTTTTCTTCTCCCGAATAATAGTTTTCGCATCAGATAATTTATATAAGACTTGTTTTCAACTATTAGAACATTTTGACTCGTTTATAGCTAAGATATTGAGTAATATATCGACTGTTAACAGCAAGATTCACTATTCCAATACAAAATTTTTTCGTATACTGCGAAATTTTCTGGACTTTCTTATTTGAAATCCAGTATTCTTGAATATTATCACTATTATTTATTGCATCCAAAATTTGATAGTTTGAATTTCGGAACTAAGTATTAAATTTGAAGCATCTAATAAGTTTCCGAGTAATCACGTTTGTGTACCCATAAACTAATATTTAACCTTTAGGCACAAATCCGGTTGCAAAACATGTGCCAGATTTATTCTTTTATTTTAAATAACTTTTATTTAATGATTCTGATTTTTGACTCAAACTTTTCTGACATTCAAATTTTGAGTCAAAACTACCACTTTGATATGCTGACATGTTTTATTCGTATAAAGTGAAGATTAGTGCACCCCCACCCCAAGTTTGTCGCCAATATGGCAACCAAACAACTCTCTTGTAGCAACCCTAACGCTGTTTTGTTTACTACTTTTATCAATGGTTGAATTAAATATGAACAATGACTATTTTATTGAAAATGTTTAGTTCAAAATAATGAGAAAAAAAATATCGATGCAATATTGTAATATTGTTTTTATTATAATTAAGTTTTTATTATTTTAATGCAATTTTATTTCTAATGTGAATACGAAAAGAAAATATTTATTTTGCTATTTTTAATTGTGAATATGTGCTTTAAAAATTGTCCGAATTCTTACTTTACGAAATCGTTAGCATTCTTATTTTTAAAAGTCAGATGCATTGGGATTCTTCTCAGTTCTGTGGTGTAGGGTAAACAGGATGGAAGGCAGTATTTCGAACCTGCAGAATGGATGAAGAGCGAGTGGAATGTGTATTTTAAGAGTTGAAAAAGTTAGGAAAGGATTCGTGTTTGAAATTTTGTACGGAAAATGGTTTGATTGCTGTTTCCGTCTTTTGTCTTCTCTTGATTATAAACTGTTCCTATTATCCACACAATCCTTATGTACAAAGTGCTTGTAAAGCTACTAGGTTCCCGCTCCCGCTGCTTGCAAGCTGTAGGATGTTAAATAAAAAAAATTATGTTCAATGCCTTCTACAGATGCTGAAGACATCACATGCTCTAAATTTTGCTCTGCATCGAACAAACTGGTTCAGCCAGGCTTAACGAAACAAAACAAATCCATTATATTGCAGAAAGTGGTTACCGTTATGACTCCGCAGAATTGTTTACTTTGTACGCCCTCTTTATTGGCGACTTGGCATCCTTGGCGCAGCAAGGGGCGCACTAAACTTCACTTTTACAATTTATTCTAACTTAACTCCGTTCGTTGCGCTTGCATGTAAATGGACGTAATTCCAAATAGGGCTTTTATATTTAAAATAGTATCAAAAGTGTAAATTCAGTGAAATCTCGGAGTCAAATTTTTTGACAGTTGCGGTGATTTGTCTTGTATGCCCCGTGCTTCGCTCACTTTTCTCCCGGAAATCTGTTTCTCTAATTTAAAATGGCATCGTTTTAGACAAACTTCTAATTGGATGTGTACTATAACTGCAAAATTCGATGCGAAATAGCTTAAGTGAGCTGAATAATGTTTCTCTAGTCTATTTCATACTTTAATGAGTAATCGTTTCCCTTTTAAAAATTAGAAATAAAATGACGGATCTTTTTATTGCCTTAAAATGAATTGAGATTATTTGCATCTATCTCTGCAGTCAGCTTAAGTGCTTTAAAAATGTGTGAAATAGTATGAATTAAACTGAAACGAATTAAAAATAATGAATTTAAATCTAGCAACAGCCTGGATCATAAATTTATTTTCAGATATCCAAATCCCGTAAAATAAAGCATTAACAATCGAAAAATCAAGCTTATATTAAAGAATTCTGAATTATGTTTACTCCGAAGTTTCAGTGGGAAAATGTCATTTTGCTGTTATTAAAAAGGTGAGATTTTCTTAATATGCGGTGGTCTAGTAGGCTTTTTCATGCAGTTTCAAAAATCTTAAGGTAAATTCTTAACTAAATTGGATTCACATGTATAAAAGATTACAGAATTAAACTCTCGATTATCTTGGAGAAATATTTCGAAATATCTATGCAGATTAACTCATTTAGGCTAGCACAAAATGCTCCATTCCTATTGAAAGAAGTTGGTGAATTGTGCGATAAGATACCAAAATTAGAGAGGTCTCGATTTTTAACCCACAGTACAACCGAAAAAATGGTGTTAATATTTCAACTTTTTTGGTTCAAAAGATAGATGCATTAATTTCTGATACAGACAAAATAATTGAATGCTCTTAACTGTATTTAACGCCTTTATTAAGCTTATGTGCTTATAACATGTGCATTTTGTTAAATAGTAATTTCAAAATTATGTATGAAAACCAAGCTATAGAGTTCATGCTTGAAACGGCTGACGTATCTCTGTTCTTTTCAGCCTCCCTCTCGACAGTTTTCATTAAGAAAAGGAACCAGATGCATTTATCTTGTAGACAGTCAAGAATTTTGGTCGAGAATTTCGGCCATTGCAATGCGGCAGAAGAACGAGGTGGCACGCTGAGCAGGCCGGTGGTTCAAAGCATCTGTGATGGTTACAAATGGACTGTCATACAGTGAATGGTGTTTCCATAAACAGGCCAAAGAGCAAAAAAGTTTCTACAGTCCAATTACATTTGATTTCAAGTAAGATCACAGATTTTGGAATCTTAGTAGGACACTTACTTTTAAGAGAAAGAAGTTGAATTAAAAGTAATCGCATTATTTCGATATACTATTTATTTGTTTAGTAGTTACGAGTAATCAAATTGCTTTACTTTTTAAAACATTGTAAAGCCAAGATTTAATCTTAATAGCATTCAAATAATATACAATTGTATACTCTCCAAATTATCAGCCGAAAGCATGTTCGTCTATTGGAAATCTTTCTTTTACAATGGAAAGAAAATTTCAATATTTCTGTCCATCTTAAAAAAATTAGAGTATTTAATAAAATTTATTTTAATTTAATTAACAGCAGTTTAATTCTTGAATGATTTTATTCTAAATTTGCACGTACATGGAGCTTAAATTTGACGTTATCCCATCTCCTTCCTATTATGGAATTATAAAACATGTAACTTCTTTGCTTGCAAGAAAATAGTTTATTGTAAAAGAATTCCAGCCATTCTATTTAAATTTATCATTGATTCACTTAATGCGCCTTTTTTATGGCTTAAAGAAGTTTAGATTAGGGAAAAATTAGAACTGTAAACGGGGAATTTTAAAAAACACAGGGTAACTCAAAAATCAAACATTAACCAACTATTTTTCAATTCCTATTATTATCTCACACTATCCGTATATATACATCTTGTTCAAATTTTCAATCGCTAATAAAAAAAAACTTTTTATTCCTCTAATCAAGTTCAAGTATTTTTTTAACTTTTATTAAATGACATTGGATGTTAATAGTTTTTTCAAACATTAAGTTATTGATTTTTTATTAATTAAAAACTAATTTTATCGCCTTTATAGTAGTATTTTACAGTAGTTGTAATTATTAGGTCGGGATAGCCTGGTTTGTGGAGCGTTGTATTAGCATTTGTTGTGCTGCAAGTTCGAATCGGGTCGCAAAGTGCTCCATGTCGAGAGTTATATCACTGGGGACACTGATTAAAACGTGATCGTCATTCGGGTACTCGGGGATCCATACTCTCAGATGCAACTTCACCCTTCCTTCCGTAGTAAAGTGGAACACGAGGAAAACAATTGTAATTCTTTTAATAAAAAGTAACTAAAATATAAATTTTCCTAACTTCCTAAATGTTTCCTAGTATCCAAAGTATGAATTGATTAAATTTTTTGAAATTACTTGTTACTTTGATCTAGTATAAAGGAAATAAAGACTGTAAACGAGCGTCGCGTGCTTTAAAATATTAAAAAAGTTTTTAGCCATTGTTATTTCATAAATAAAGTTCTTGGTTTAAAAATTGTCAGTTTTCCTACAGCTATTCTTGATTCGTAGTTCTAGTTTAAGAGCAGTCCTATAAAAAATTAACACTATTTTGGATTGTAATTTTTGAGTTTCAGCCTTTGTGAATTAACAACACGGTTACATCGCGTTGTAGTTAATTCATCGTGATTTTCGAATACCAGTTATACTCATTGAATAGATAGTTTAGTATAATGACAAATCACAAGTTAAAACGAATTCTATTAGAAGTTTTAGGAGTTGTTAAAATTCTTTCAAGCTGGATATTTCGGAACGTGCTTTCTTACAATCGGTTTTGAAAAAACTAAGTATTCCTACAAATAAAATAAATAATTTAGAAAAAAAAATTCTGCATATCTTTTGAATATCGCTGAATATTGTTTAGAAGCAAAATATCAAGTGGAGTGTTGCATTTCGAAAACATCAAATTTATTGCAATCATTATTATCATAGTGTAATTTTTAAAAATTGACTTTTTGGGGGGAATCTAAAGAATAATTTCTATTTGTGGTCACATGAACTAAATTTTCGATGCAATTCAGTAAAGAATTTTTCTAATTATTTAACTTCTAATTTAAAAAGATATTGAATTTCCATTTCTTTTGTTAAATGCAGATAAATTCATATTTGTTTGCTCTGGAATATACTTAAGTTTAAAATGCCGTAATGGAAAATTAATACTAATCGAAGTAGTACACTGCTCTATCAACCAATCTCTTTTTGAAGTTTGATTTAATACTGTAAATATTTTGACACTTAGATGCTAACATTCTAAGCGAAATTTCTTAAAACTGATAGATATTTAAAAATTCAAGATATGAATTTCGAAAGCAAGATTTTTCTGAATACTTGATAGTTCTTTTCCAATTACTTCTTCGAGATTAATGTTCTAAACTTTAGATCACTTTAACAAAAAAAACTCATGTTTCTAAAAATAAACTGTTAAAGTAGATAATCAAATACGGTGTATTGATATTTGAAATCTCGCTTTTCTTTCTATAGAATTTTAAGTAAACTCCGCTTTTAAACGTAATATAAAAAAACGGAAAAATTTAAAGGCCGATGGAATAATAGGCTTAAACAAGCAAAATAAATTTATTTGGCGTTTCTCCAAGCAATTTTAGATTTGTAGCAATTGGACGTATTTCGTGAAGATGATGCAAACCGTTTCATCTGTAGCAGATGTATTGACGCATTTGTAGACTTCGTGACATTTTGCTGTAAAGGAATTGCGAAAAATTAATGAAAAATTTTCAGAATTCGGATGGATTTAAAATGAATATTTTCCTTATCAAATATTTTTGAACAGTTTGATGGAAGTTCATATTTGAAATTTTTAAACATTTTTTCGTATTTAGGAATTTAATTTTAAAAGAACTACAAATGAAGTCTAAGGGTAGGGCCTAGGGGTATATGTAGAGTAATTGCAGCAACCTCGTGCAGTGGAAATGCAAGGAAAGTGGGACATTTGTGATATGGAATAAGCGTTTACCGAAAAATTGACTAGTACTTGTTGGAATATTTCTCTTGTCATATTTTTCAGTTTCAAATGTAAAAGTTCAGATTGAAAATTTTGTCGCTATATGCTAGCTACGTGTGGAGTGAAATTTGTGGGTTCTTTGTTGGCTTGGGTAATTAGTGGAGTGAAATTTTGGGCGCTCCTTTTAGGCTTCAATAACGAGGGGAGTGGAAGCTAGAGGTCTTGTCCCGGCGCGGGTTATGCATGTGTTGGTTGGCAGGCGGTCTTGTCTGCTCGGTTATGTATATGTGGGTTGGAAGGTGGAGGTCTTATCAGCATGGATTATGTATGTATGCATGTGTGGGTTGGGAGGTGGAGGTTTTGTCGGCGTGGGTTATGTATGTATGCATGTGTGAGTTGGAAGGTGGATCTCTTCGGTGTGGGTTATATATGTATGTGGGGGTTGGAAGGTGGAGGTTTTGTCGGTTTGGGTTATGTATGCAAGTGTGGGTTGGAAGGTGGAGGTTTTGTCGGCGTGGGTTATGTATGTATGTGTGGGCTAGAAGGTGGAGGTCTTCGGCGTGGGTTATGTATGTATGT
>JAOUZG010033403.1:105419-118176 GCA_026289955.1 Argiope argentata
TGTGGGCTAGAAGGTGGAGGTCTTCGGCGTGGGTTATGTATGTATGTGTGGGCTAGAAGGTGGAAATCTTCGGTGTGGGTTATGTATGTGTGGGCTAGAAGGTGGAGGTCTTCGGTGTGGGCTATGTATGTGTGGGCTAGAAGGTGGAGGTCTTCGGTGTGGGTTATGTATATATATATATATATATATAATATTGGGGTCAGTAGAATGTAAAGAGAAAAATAAGCCATTCTTCTTGACGTGCTGTAGTGAAGAGACCAATCTATGGGTTTTATGCAGTTTTCAGTAACTAAATCATCTATATAACTACAGTAATTGATGTATTTGATTTTCATCCTTAAGATTTGTTTAGAATTTCTTCCATTAGCTTTCAAAATTTTTGAAAAAAATATAAATTTATCTCTATTTAAAACTTGACTCTCATTTTGTATCTAGTAATTAAAAGAATTTAAATTTTCAGCATTAAATAAAATTTATAAATTTGTTGATAATACGGAAGTTACTTTGATAATATTGATTCAAAAAAATTGCCATTTTGGATTTTATTAAATTTTATATCCAGGACCAAGGCACAATGTATAGATTTCTCAATTTAAATATAAAATTTGATGGTATTGATTTTAAATTCGAAGTTCCACAATAAAGAAAACATTTGGCTTAATTGAAACGAAAATCCAGTTCATGTGGTAACAAATGAGAATACCTGAGATCTTTCTCAAAGAATATTTCTAATAATCGATTGATAATCAGGACTGTAAATCATTTGTTTTCGATAAGTAACTCGCCGCTTGTTAGTTTTCTTGAAAAGAATATGACGCGAAATCGGAATGAAATGCAAAATTCAATTTTCTGAATAATTTAATTTGCTTGTCGAAGTACTAAGGCTTTCAAAAATTGGTTGCGATAAACTACGTTGTGAAATCACTAGCTTAACCAAATTTAAAGAAACTTAATGTCTAACAGAATTTTTAGAATATATGTTATTTCCTCTATTATTGCACTTATTTGGTGCATTTTTTGCTAGTATTCTAAAATCTTTATTCTACTAAGAATAAATTTTGCTTCTGTTCAATTCACTACTCTTGGAACTCAAATTACGATCACTAGTTTAATATTTTTATAATTTTATAAAATCTGAAACCACGGAAATATTTTTGGTCACGATAAATATTTTCTGAATTATTCTTTTAAAATGACTTCAAGAAACTATTTCTTACGGTAAATGAGCGCTTTGCATCCGGAAAAATAATTTGAAGCAAAATTATTCGCCTAATACAAAGATTTATTTATTACTATGAAAAATAAATATACATAATTCTTTTAATTCGAATTTCTTTTAAAAATCTAGATCTTTGAACGATAATGTAGATATTTTTAACAATTAAATTTGAAAAATAAATAAAACGTTAAAATGATGCAGAATCTTAATTGGTGAGTCAAAGGCACCACCCGAATGCAAAGGGTTAATTATTAAGCTTCATTTAAACTTCGGCCCCTCACACCAAAATTAAAAGCGAAAATTTATCCAATACGATTTGTTCTTCCCTTATTGTATAGTTTCCTCTAGGTGTCCATATTTAAAGTGCAATATACTTTTATCCTATGCACACTTTAGTTTTACTCCACACCAGATATCCTCCATCCGTTAGTGGAATAGATCTTGTGTATTTCAAACAAAATAACACTTAAATTCATAGATCGAAGGATTAACTTTCTAATTTGATGTAACATAATCCAGACGTCTAGTGTTTTAATTCCTATAATATTAAGGGAATTTTTAAATATTGAAGCGTTTCTTGGAGATTTTTTTTAAAATTAAAACTAATTAGGTTTAAAAATGTACATGTCATAACTGAATGTGCGAGTCGGACACATCGGTGTATGCTAAGTGAAATTTAAAAGAAAGATTCGAAGCATTTCCAATTTATCCAACGAATCAGAATTCCATTGAAGTCGGCATGAAACTTATTTACCTGTACATTTATTTAAGGGAGTTTCCAACATTTTCTCGTTAAAAACGCCCCAATTTAACAATTTTCCAAATCAAACGTAGAAAAAATTTTATACTAATTTGAGTATTAGTATTAGGGTTGTATAAACTAAATTTTATACAACCCTAATACTAATTTGCCAATAACAATTTGAGTATTAGGGTTGGTAAAAAATTCTTCCTATTAATAAGATGTAAATGATCAATTTTTTAAAATGCATAATCAATATAGTCGCAAAGGAAATATTGATTTTTTCCCTTTGTAAAAGAATTTCTAATAAAAAAAAACATTCTGGAATCGGATAATTTGGAGATTTGTAATAAATATTTTATTATTTAATGCATTTAAAAAACCAGGTAGTTAAAATGGTGCGCTAAAGTAATAAAATTAGATATTATTTCACATAATCAAATTAAAGTAAAAACTAATTGATTCCAAAATCTTGTGGTACTTACTGAGTACATGATCTATATCAAGTATCTTCTGAATTATTGCTCATAAAAAAAATAAAGAAGCAAAGATTGATTTCTTTGATAAATTTTTCTGTCACGAAAAATATCTATAGTTTGGAGCAATCAGTTTTATAAATTTAAGTAAAAAGTGAATTTTGAATATCGATAGCAGAAGTTCAACTGTGACTGGATTAGAACTCTCTAGAGAAGCTAATATAGTTGTTCATAGCACACTAATAATGGCGTTAGCACAGTATTTACTTAACTCGGAGAAATAGTTGCATCAAAACTCTTCGGAAGGTGATGGCTGATGTCTCTAGAATCAATGGCTGCTTTTTCCTATTTATTTATAAAGTTCTTGGAGAATTGTAACATTTCTTCGTGCTGTCGCATTCTCAGAGTTTAAATTCCTGAAATGAAATCTGAAATAACCGCACTACAGCAAATGGAATAAAAATGAAACGGTTCTATAAGAAAATATAAACAGGCAATTCAGAATTTATATAAAAGATTTTAGGAGCCTAAAAAGCTATTAAAATAAATTTGAAAGCATCGATATGAAATTTGAATCATCAATGAATTTTAAAAGAACTGAACTCGTAATAACTAGGACATTATTAAGCTGTGAAATTTTGGAAAAATTTGTATTGGTAATTAGAAATTTGATTCTTGAGAAAGCTTAGCTGCTGTTAAACTTAGCCGGTATGCACTTCAAAAAAACTTTCAGAAAGATTTTTTGGCATTTCACTTTCATTCTGATTTTATTAAAATTTGATGCGTTCTCAACTCTTGAACTACTTCCAGCACTTCATCGTTCAATGTAAGGATACGATTATCCAAAGCTCCGGAATCTCTTGCTAGCCACGAATCTGGAAGCCACATTCAGATATCAAGTCTAGAATATTTTCTGTATGAACACGATTTCATTTGCTGTTGAATGAATACTTTCCGGATCTGTATTCTGTCGATGCCAATGGGTCCAAGATGAAGAGGAAACGTTTACTCGGTGGACGTGGAACTTGACGTCGCTCGAAGACCAGGTAAGTGGCTGAATTTTTAAAGCAATGGTAGAAAAATGAAGACTCACTTTTAAATAATACGTAATTGTTTTAATCTTTAACGCATCCTCTAATTCAGAAACCATTTGAATGTTTTAAGTTATCCAATTAGGTAATGGATGTATAAATGACTTTGATCTTTCTATGTTTTCGTATATGTAGTATGTAGAAAGACGTACATGTAGAATATTTGACGGATTTCCATGCTTCTCGATCGCCGTTAGAAACGAATTTTTAGAGAGTATCCAAACATCTGTATGATGAACTAAAACGGTTTTTTAAAATCAAATTTGAAGACTTCTATTGAACTTTGAGTGAAATTTGTTTAGAGGAACTTCGGATGTTCGAATATAATTTAGCACGATAATTATAAAACGAAGAAAGCTGGATAAATGAAATTAGGTGCTCAGATTTAACATTCGCAGTGTACAAATAAGCCAAATGCAACAAGGGTGGAAAGCTTGACATTCTTTTAGTAGCATTTTTAAACGCGATAGCTCCAACTCAGAAGCTTACATAAACTAAAATCGGCACAGGACTTTTAAACGTCAAGTACAGTTTCCTGTCCATTCTTTTTTTTTTGCTTCGATCAATTGAGAAGAACATCTAAAATACAAATTCGATTTTTGGGTGTTCTTCATGTAGGTCGGAGATTAATTTCCTAATAATTCTCCAAATGACACAATGGATTCAGTAACTACGCTTGTCTGTAAAAAAGAATTCAAAAACGCTTTAAGCTTACATGATAGAATTTGTTTTTGGACAGATCTGCGCATATTTTATATTTATAGCTATTTGTTTGGCTATTCGAATCAATTTAGTACAATAACTAAAACAACGATATCAATATAAAAAACACCCAAAATTAGCATCTAAAGTACGCCCATCATATTTGTCGGACCCAGTCTGCCTCTAAAGATTAACCTTCTACTGACATATATTTTCACTAGCATAGAAATTCATAATTCAAAATCGCAGCAATAAATGAAATCAGGATTTTTTTCTTTGCCAGTAATCGTATCTCTGGTTAAAATTTTGATTAAATTAGTTTTTTATTAGTACTATAGTATTTTTTTATAATTTTGCATTAACAGCGTTGCAACGATTGACTACCTGATTAAAGAAAATCGCAGCAGATCGCACGCATATAGTCACTTTGGTAACTATTCCTCCATAGAAGCGGTTAATACCATACCAATGCATTTATTCGATACTTTGACAGGAAATGTCCGTGGTCTCCGCTAAATTATGAAAACGTTTGAATAGAGATTGTGTTACAGTAAACTTCATTAAAAAATTTCTATAATTTTAAAATTTTCTTAAAAATGATTTCAGCTTTAAAAATTGATGTATCAAGATATTTTCGTTACTGGCAGGCAGTTTCTTATTCCTGTTATTTCTTCGATGCTGGAATTCGAAGGGATACTGAATTAAAATAAATAGGTTCTATAAGGTAACTCAGTAATCTGTATTAATATTATCTATATAAATTTTTGGCTTAAATGATTAATGTATTCATACAGTTATTTTTGCAGATTACGTTTGCGAATCGTTGTTACTTATGGCTCTTGCCATGGACAAGCCCCGCTGATACACCAGCAGATTTTAAGCCGAAGAATGAGCACCTCTTGTTTCAAGTAGCTCCAAGGGTCAAGAGTAAGACTTTAGCTACACACTCGTCACATTTGCTTTCGCAGTCCCTTTTTAAAGGGGACACTGTCACACATCTCGGATAGCGCCCTGAAGAACAACCACGTCCGAACCGGGACTTTAACCAGGAACTACCAGAACACGAGGAAGGCGCGCTACCTCTGTGCCAGAAAGCCGGCTCGTTTGAGAATTGAAAGGATAAAAGGAAGAGGCTCTTCTTATAGTTCTGTAAGATGTATTGTGTGCCGTCATCAGAAATGGGTATCTTCCGAGCGGACATCCGGCGTCTCCGTTTGCTGACAACTTGGTCCATCTACTCATCCAATGTATTTGTGTGGCCAGTAATAATTTGAAGAGAAACAATTCTAAAACTTTTTCGATATTAGTTTCAAATATTGCTGATGTCAATTGCTTTCATAGTTTTCTTGGATTTTTGTTGCAACATAGCCACATTTGGCTCTTGGGACATTGAAACTTAACTATGTATTCTTAAATTTTTATAAAATTCCTTTAAGAATCGTCAACTTCTTAAGTATTTTTAAGACCTTGGTAAAAGTTGATATAAACGAAAATTTCATTTGACATTCATTTAATATTTTGCTGTAACGTTATTTTCCAATTTTTTTCCTAATATTGCAATAATATTGGATTGAAATAAACGACAATGTATAGAACTTCATAAGAAATTTCATTTTCGGAAAATGATCCAGTATGTAATGCAATATTTTTAGCTTTACATAAAAAAATTCAACGAATACCAAATCTAAACTGTTGAGTTAAGCTTTTCCCATAATCTCAGAACATTAATGATTAAAATAAGTGATATCCTCAGAACTTTACATTATATCTTAAGTCGTTGTAAATAACGAAATAAATAGATGTTGATTTGATTTATCCTTTTCACGTAATTCTCACCGATTAAGTAAGAATAATAGCAGTTGAATTTATAACAATATAATTCGGTTTAAAAATCCATTTTTATTGCATCTGTGTTCATATTTTGCCATAATATTTTTATTGTATGTATTGTCTGATTACTATAATGATCCAAAGGAGATTGTTTAAAATTCTAAATAAGATTTTGAGAATGTGGATTTGCCGATAGAAATTTGCTCAGATCTTTTTAAGTCTGAAAATACCATGGTGTATTTTTAAGATTTTTAAAGTTTTGTTCTATAACTAAATTTTTGGTGCAAAATTTCTTATGTGAATTAATACACTTAATAATAATCTTAATACATATAATTGTTCTTTCAAACCTTTATTCGAAAGGAAATAATTTTCAAACGTATACAATTTTGTCAGTTTTTATAGTAATTTTGTGAAATATGATATACCTGTAGGCAAGGAATTCCAATTTTATGACTGTAGATTAAGTGACTCGATTCTTGTGCTTCTATAATATCACTGCTAAAGAAATGAATGCAAAGATATCTGGTATTGAATTTAAAAACATCAAAGTTGAAGCTAATTCTGCTTATAAAAATGAAATATTCTGCGGAGATTTAGTTTAATACCGATATTTTGTCATGAGTAAAAATTAATACTTATCTTGTAGTTTAGAGTTATTAAATAACAAGCACGAGCATACCGAATTAGGATTTTAATACAAATATCTGGTATGTGATAATTAGTTATTCAGAATTGTATTTGATAAAATTATTGATTCGAAACTGTCTCGAATGAGTCTTAGCTGAAAGACGAGTATTTATCAAACTTTATTTTTAAAGTATTAACTATCAAACGTTTCAAATTGCTTGAGTACTTAATATTATGGATAGTTTGATGGAAACTAGTTAATTTAAAGTTCTGATTACTCTGCTTGATATTTTTCTGATCTGAAACGAATTGAAATAACTGGTATTTAATCAATTTGGAAATCTGAAAGCCCTGAAATCCTCCTAAACTACTATTGCATATGTTTTGAAGTTGTAGAAGGATCTCGCAAAAACGGAATATTATGTAAATGATAATTGAATCATTGTGTGTTAATTATTTCACTCATGACAGCAAATGAAATGTATTTAAATCTGATTCACTTTTAATGAACTTTCTATACCTAAATGGGCTATAATGTATTCAATTAAAAAACATAACTGTACTGTACTTTTAATTTATATTTATGAATTAAAGTCTTAAAATCGGTATTTTAGAGGTTTTTCTATTAACCTGCCTCAATTTCCTTAAAATTTGCTTTCTATCTCTAAAAATTATTCATTAGTAGCATCCATCTAAAGATTATTCAAATATGGCCCTTAATAAATTCTAATCCATTACCTTAATCTAAAGAACATAAAGCTTTTAAACTTTCAATTTTATTCAAATATCGTAGAAAAATCTGTGTAATAAATAATATAATTGTATTCTTATTCTTTTTTTTAAATCATGTTATCGGCTGAGGATGACTGATTGGCTCGGCCGGCCAGCCAATTAGGAATTCCTCTTAATGCTGAAAAACATTATTTGATCATCATGCCTGATCAACATGATGATCGAAGTGTTTGAAGCAAGTATAATTTTTGCAAAAATTAAATTTGATTAACTTGATTTCCAGAATGATATACGTTTATTCATCTAAAATGTCACGTGGATGCTACTGATAGTAAAAGTGCAAATGCAGGCTATTTTTAAATTCCTTTTCATTATTAATAAAATTTATTACGCTATTATCATTCAGAAATTTTCTAAACCATTATTCAATTGCTCAATTTTTCTATCATTGTAAAATCTATTAACCAATCAAAAGTTACAAGATTATAGAATAATAAACTTTTAAACTATTACAATGTTTGAAGTGGTTGCCTTAGTTTAACAGCTAATTAAACTACTTGGTTTGCTGCTTGTTAAGTTACTTTTGTAATAAAAATTTTCACTCGTTTTCCGATATGCCCGAATATTAAAACTTGACTTTTGTGTATGATCTGAATTGTAAAACATTTATGTAAATGTTTTTCATTTATCTACATATTACAATGTTTCCAGCATATAATTATTTATTCATTGTAATTAACTTCTACTTTTGTTGTTGGTGGCGCCACCTGGTCGTAAATTTATGAAATTAAAGAAATGAAAATGATTATAATGTATTAAACTAAGCAGAGGTAAACAATTAAAAATAACTACATTTTTAGATCGAAAACTTATTATTCTGACTGTATTATTAAGCAGTATATCAAACCCCGCTTTTGTTTTACCATTTTTAATTAATATTTTTTGAAATGTATGTGTATTTTTTCTCTTTTAATGTTGTAAAGTTCTCGAAATGCCTCATTGTTTTTGTATCGCAGATTTGGAAATAAAATACCTTTTCTCATTTTAAATGTATTTTTTTAAATTGTAAGAATCTTCATTTCAACAAAAAGTTTAAAAGAACGATTTAATTTGAATCAACCTCAATATAATGTGTTTACCCAACATAAGGTCTGACATGACCTTTACATGAATTGTTATCTGTCCGGACACTTATTTTGAAGGATTCTAGAATATTTGGAGCATGTTGAATAACTGTTTACTAATCTAGCTCTTTAACTTATAGAATAAGCTCTTTATTCTATAATTTAACTTATAATCTAGCTCTTTAATTATATAGAATAATTAAACTATTTTAATATTACTTTACACTATTAATGAAATTAATATAAATACGTTACTCATTTTCGTAGTAATTACGTCATTTCATAGTTTCGTGTTTATTAACAAATTCAAATCTATTCTTAAAAAATAAGATAAAATAGTAAAAAATGTGAATACTTTGATTAATGATTAAAGTAGTATTTAGTTTCAAAAACAAAATAAAGATGCTTAACAACTCCATATTTTGCAAAGGATTACAATTGTATTATGTAATAATTAACGCTTATAAATTTGGGAAATCAACCGTTTTTCTCGATAGGGGATATTAACAACCTTACAAAATCAAACGGAAGGCAGATTATCATTTTGTTTTGAGGTTATAAGGAAAATTTTGGGCATCTCGGAATATTAAACCGTGGCCAAATAGCGAGGGCGATGTTTAGGTCAGAACCTTACCTTGCAGACTTCCGTGTTGAATTTCAAATGAGATGGCCGTTGCCACTATGGAAACTTCCCATAGTGTCGGATGATGGGTCTCTTAAAGCTCGTAAAACTTCATATTTGATTCGCATCAAAATTCTCATTTTCCTAAACATTTAACAGGGCTAAATAATGAGTGTTATAGCAGCAAATCTGTTGCTAACATAAAGAGTTTGAAACGGATGTAATCATGAATTTTTTTTAAAAATGAACTATTCTTTCGAAAGATGCATATATTTTGATGGAAAACTCATGATATTTACAAAATCCAATTGAACAATTCCAGTTTCACCAATTCTTACTTAGGCCAGCAAAGTAAAATTTTATTGTGTAAGAACATGTTAGGTTGGAAATGAGGTTTGTACCGTGAACAAAAATCCGTAGGCAAAAAATAAAATAAAATGAAATTTAAAAAATAAACGGTACGCGAACAATTGAAATTTTACTATCGGCACGAGCACCTCAAAAAAATCAGTTTTTAGTAGCGCGTTGCCATTGCATTTACAAAAGCTCTGATTTTAAAAAAAACAAGATTATAAATACAGCAAGAAAATCTTGGAAAATGTAGTTTTGAGCACGTGATTATAAGAAATGAAATAAATGGGAAATGCGATATTCTTTAAATAATCAATGCAAAACAGTTTTATTTGATTTTTTTTGCGATACTAAGGTGACTCATTCAATGAAACAATTAAAATGAATAAAAATGATTTATCTTGCACGAGTGCGTGGTGCTTGACCTATCAAGAAATTATCTTCTGACATGATACATTGAAAAATGTGTAGCAGATTTCATTTTAATCTTTGTTTTACTTACTTTTAATGAAATAATTGCAATCAAAATAAATTTATCAAAAAATTATTTATTTTCGCAAGAATTGAACTCGCATTCTTCACCTTCGCACCAAAAGTGTCCCAATCCTTGCATTTCACCGATTGGGCTTCTGCCTGTGGATTTCAGTTTTCATTGCAAACTGCAAAAAATTCTATTTAAAGTATTAAAAATGAATTCAATTTTTTTAAAAAAATAAATAAATATTTGAAAATAACGGTATTAACATGCTGTGCCATCCTATACAAGTTATAATAAAATTTATTTGAACTTCAGTAGGTGAAAAAAAAGTATTTTATTAACGATTCGAAGTTTGAATATATATATATATATATATATATATATATATATATATATATATATATCGGGAACTAATAGTAGAAAGCGAAAAAGGGTTACATAATATTTTTTATTGAATAATACGGCAATCACTCATAACTTTAAATATTTGTGTATTCTCGCACTTGTAAATAAAGAAGAAATTTAACGATTTATTAAAAGCCTTTAATAGAAGAAGTTGAACAACACCCAATTATGCGGTTTGAGACTCGAAGTGAAGAAAGGTAAAATATATAATTACACCAGACGCTCTATCCACTGAGCCACATATCACCTGATTCGATTACGTATATTTGATTCTTAAGACGATCATAAAATTTAAGCTTTTTAATGTAATGAAAACCTGGTCTAAAACCCCAATGCTAAAAAAAGGATGTTATTCTGCGCATGTGCATGAATTTGACACTCAAAATTACAAATAAATCAATAATTATTTTGACGAAATATTTTATTTCATGAGGTATACTTTTGGGAAAAATAAAAACATAGAATAGATATTTAGAATAAGACTTAAAATAGAAAAATAGAAGAATATAGAGAACAATTAAATGGCTTTGAAACTCGAAGTGAAGGCCAGCAAAAATACATAAATCGCTCAGTCGCTCTATTCTCCACTCCACATATCGCCAGATTGGGTTAGGTGCCTTTGATTCTTAATCAAAATATAAAAGTTAAGTTTTTAAAAGTTTTAATAGTTTTTTTTTAGTTTTCAACTTATACTTTTTGAAACAATTCAGAGTAAAGAAAGAAATGGTTTTTAATAATATTTAAAATTAAAAAAATGGAAAAAAATATATAGAACCATTAAGAGGCATCGAGACTCTAATTGAAAAGCAGCTAAATTCTAAAATTCGCACAGCCGCTCTATCCACCACGCCACATATCACCTCAGTGGATCAGATGTCTTTGATTCTTAAATCGAGCATAAAATTTAAACTTTTCAATAAAAGGAAAACCTGATGTAAAACCACAATGCTAAGAAATGGCCACTGTTTTCGCATGTGCATGTACTTCACACACAAAATTACAAAGAAATATAGAATATATTTAACGAAATATTTTACTTTTTGATTTAAATATTTTGGAGCAAAAAAATAAACATAGAATAGGTATTTAGAATAATATTTAAAATAAAGAAAATGGAAAAATACATTGAACAATTAAGCAGCTTTGAGACTCGAACTGAAGACCAGTAAATATTTATAATTGGCGCTGTCGCTCTATCAACCACGCCAAAAACCACCTGAGCGATGGAAAGGACTTTGATTTTTAATCCGAATATATAAAATTTAAGTATTAAGTATAATGAAAACCTGGTCTAAAAACACAATGCTAAGAAACGGGTATTTTTATGCACATATCCATGTACTTGGCACTTAAATTCAAAAAAATAATCTCTATTTAATGAAATAATTTCTATTTTCTATTATATAATTTTAATATTTAATAGTAAATATAAAATTTGTGTTTATAATAAAATTAAAAAATTTTTTTTAAATATATGTGGATCAATTAAGCGCCTTTGGAATGGAATTGAAAACTAGAAAAAAGCTATAATTGTCTGTGACTTTATCCAACACAACACAAAGCATATGAGCGGCGAAATGAACTTTGATTCTTAATACGACTTTAAAATTTAAGATTTAATACATTGAAAACATGATCTAAAACATCAACGCTCATTTTCAGTTCTTTATTGTAATGTGGACATGGTAGTTAATCAGTAAATGTACTTAATTGGAATTTTTAAATATGCACGAAGTTTAAAAATAAATAAAGTAAGCAGGGATTGCATATGCAAAAAAAAAAAAATGCTATCACTAATCATATTCCTAACATTAAAAATATTTTTTGTTAAATTTTCTATGTTGTTGTGCTAGTATATTTTGACGCCTTAAAATTTCGTATTATTGATACTCTGCAGGTTTAAAAAAAACGGCTAGAAAATTTTATATAAATATATATACGTACATTTTCAGCTTCAAATTTTCTACAAACTATCTAAATTTAGTAGAAAGTTTAAGCACTAAGGATTTGCACATGCTAAATTTTTTTAACATACCTAACGTTGTATTTTCAAACTAGAATAACAATAGTTCTCAAAAGAAGAAGGATTCACCATTTTGAGAATCTCAGATCACTCCCATGAAATTAATAAAAGAATTTGTATTTGGAAAAAAAGTTCAAAATAATAAAGAAAATAAAAAGAATATTGAAATATTTTGAGACTCGAACTGAAGACCATAAAAAAACAATGTTACCTGTCGTTCTATCCCCCAGGTCATCTGGCATCTGAGGAGCTGAAGAATCTTGGATTCTTAACACTGCCATAAAATTTAAGTTTTTTAGTGTAATGAAATCTCGGTCTAAAACCACAATGCT
>JAOUZG010033416.1:21395-35629 GCA_026289955.1 Argiope argentata
TGTGTGTGTGTGTGTGTGTGTGTGTGTGTGTGTGTGTGTGTGTGTGTAATATCATAAAGTTTATTCTACAGGATTCTCTTGTCAAAATCAACGCGTGTGAGAATTCCTGTCAAAATTCGACACATGTCAGATTTATGAAAATCTCCTGGTATATAAGACCAAGAATTTCGTTCCTTTTTTATCTTCTTCTGCTTTTATGCCACACTACGTGTACATACTGTGCGCCTCTCGAGAAGGAATAAAACGACCTAAAAATTTAACCTCTCTCCCTGATATATATATAATGCATTATGTTTGAAAACCTAATTACAATAAAACATTAACTGTAACCTGTGTTATGTTTCTTAACATTCGTGACATCTGAGGATTTTTTTAGTAATTTCAATTTTTATATAATACAAAAAGATATAAGCTTTATTTCATATAAAAACTAACAAAATTAACGAATTATGCTGTTTAAGGAATTATAATTAAAATACAAATATCAATTGTTTTGCTAAAGAATTAAAATTCGAAATAATTTTATTTAAAAGCATCAAGAATGAAAAAAAAAATTGAATTTTTATACTAATAAAAAATTAATAAGAATAAATAATTATTGATCATAATTACAATTGTTCTTAAGATATTTCAAGTTTTTAAATTCAAGAAGATTTTATTCAACGTACCTGAAATTATGAAACACAAATTAACTGACAGATTGTAAGTTCTGATGTGTGTGTGTGTGTGTGTGTGTGTATTGAACATTTATAAAGCCCTGTGCACCACTATCACACGGAGCTTACAGAAGTAGACAACACATTACATAAAGACATGACATACAGAACAGCAACTCACTCCTCACATTCGCTTGCACAGCCCCTTTTTACAGGGGTGGGGAGAGCATTCAAACATATCACGAACAGAAAATCTAAAGAATAGCCATGCCCGAACCTGGAGTCGAACCCAGGACGCCCAGAGCCCGGAGAAGACTTACTACCTCTTTACCAGGGCGTTGGCATACATTTTTTATATTGTCTATTAAATTTTCAAAACTATAATTGCCTATATCAACTCATATTTTTCAGTGACATTGACAGAGACAATTTTTTTCTTATGTCATAATTCGTTATTATTAAGTCATTTTTTAAAAAAAAGTTGGCAGTAATACCTGTATAATTTCTTTAATATATTTTCTATTTGCAGCAATAATGTTTTAAATACTAAATATCCTTATATAAATCTGCTCCATAACAAGTATGATAGATACATACTATTATGCAATTAGCATAATACCGTCTTAAAAAATACACACCTCAAATATTTCAAAAGATTGATTATATTTTCTCTCCTTAGATAAAATGGTTGATTAAACTTCCTCATCGTTCTATAATTTTTCATAGTTCAAACAGTTTATTTGAATTTAACCTGAAATACTTAGGCTTGAACAGAATATAAGATATGTACCGTGTTTATTGATTCGAAGTTATTTTTGATCTGGTTGAAAATAACCCCAATTGTAGGGGAAATAAAATGTTATCGATATCATTTAAAAAGTCGTTACTGCAAAACAAATCGCACGAAAGCTCTAAAACAGAAGCGGCGACCATAATTCCAGGTTACCAAAGATCTAAAAACAGCAATCATGCTTTATAAAGCAATCAGAATCCGAGAATAAAAACCACACACACGCACAGGCGAGTTGTTCGCCATTGGTAAGTAAAGAAAAAGAAATAGATGTATGGAATAACTTGAACCTTCTTCACGACGAGTCAGATATAATTGCAGTTTTCTATCATGAATTCTGCCGATTACAGCGCCATAATCTGTCGATCATTTCCATACATCAAATTCCGTTCACACTTAAATTCGTGTAGTAGTTAAGCGTTTAAGGGTAATTTCGTAGCTAGGAGGCGACAGGCCTAACACTCCGATTCCAAGATGGCGGAGGAATTTTCCCGCCATGCAATTCTCGCCCAGTCACGAAAATGCTGTTGCCAGGTAAAGCGATTTCCTCCTACCTATTAGAAAAACGATGTATCTCTACAACAACTCCCGTGTTGCCAAAACCGAAACTTTAATGCATTTCTGTGTAGGCATTATGAAAAATTCCCACACGATTAAAACTAATTCACGAACACAGTTATGAGTAATGGATTGTCCGTCGTGTGTTCTTTTTAAAACGAATATATACCATTCGAATATTTTAGATCATTTGGCATATCATATAATGATCTTCTGTTTCGTATAGTAAAAAGAATATTGATGTCAGTATTTTTTTTTTCGTTGATAAAAAAAAATTCTTAACGAACACACACACGAACATTCATGGTTGTTGCACGAATTCTAAATTTTCTTTCACTTATTTCCAAGCTGTGTTCGAAGTGTTAAAACAGAATATTAATAAACGAATTTTATTCTTTCGCTGTTATGAATTTCACAGTGTTTAATTTTTATTTTTGTTTGGGAATTTAGGTTTTTAATATCTTACATCTACATGATAAAAAAATTAAAAAAAGAAATAACAAATGCATAATTTCCAAAGAATGAAAACACGAAGATAGTTATGAATAAAAGATTACTCGTCATTTGTTTTGTATAAACTATTCCGTGTCATTCAACTGTTTTGAAAAATCGTTTAGTATATCGTATAACAGTGTTCTAATTTATATTCCAATAACAAAAGTTTTTACTCAAAAAAAATCGTTTGTCGTTGGGAGGGGTATTTATGAATTCTTAAGACTCACTGATTGTTCTATAACGAATTCTATATTTTTAGCTCTAATTTAAAGTCGTCATAAAAGTTTAAAACACAATAACATTTTTAGAACATTTTTTTTTCTCCTGAAGTCAAATTTCCTTTAGAATGATATAATATTCTAATTAAATGCAGCTTTTCTTTCTAAATTAGGATAATTTATTTTATTCTTTTTTAAAGAAATCTTAAATTTAATTAAGTTTTAAAATTAAATTAAGTTCTTAATTTTTAAATTAATATTGTATGAAATCGTAAATATTAAATATAGCGAATATTTGAAAATTTTCCGCCAAAATTGACATGAATTTTCAACAAATCACCCATCTTGTCTAGGAAGACCATAAGTAATTAGATACCTAAATGAAACATTTGCACGGTCTCAAAGAAGCTGTTCTGGATAAATATCCGATTTTTTTAAAAATTATGATGAAATAATAGATATTTAAAGCAGGAAATTCTTGGTGGAAATAAGAAATAGGAATAGATATTTAAAGCAGGAATTTCTTGGAAATGAGAAATAGGAATACATCATTATTTCTAGTTCAAAAAAATATCCATAAAAGTTATATATATATATTTCACCTTATTTAGTTTTCAACATATACAGTCAATTTTTTGTGCAGATTTTAGTGTGCAGATTTGTGCATAATTTAGTTCCACACTTCTATATTTAGTATTAACAGACGCAGTAATGTGTATTAAGTCATCGACCTATGATGAGATTACTAGTAGCTTTTCATGCGCGGCTAACATCAACTTTCACTGCCTGTAGCTCCATTGAACGATTTTAAACTTTAGTTCCGCGCTACTGCAAAATAATTTTTCATTCTATCAATGTAAGTCATTTAGGGGGGGGGGGACTTTTGAAGCATTAAAATTACTGTAAAACCTCTCTATATCAAAATATGTTTTACTGTACCATCCAGAATTTGCAGATTATAAAAATAAATTATTTTGCAAATCTTGAACAAAATATATGCTTTGGATTTGAATTTATGAAGTCTTTCGTCAAAATATTTAACCAATATTTAGTATTTGTGGAAATCATATAACATATAAAAATTTAAATTATACAAATATGAAAATGACTGCAAATTTCCAAAAAAGGAAAGTAGAAACTAAATTTAAACAATTTTATAAAATAAACTTTACTGGAATCACAAATATCTGATATAAAAGAATAAATTTTTGTTTGTTCCTATTTTATGTATTATCATTACGGTCATCCAATTGCGATAAAACTTTGTCAACCTATTGTTAGAACTTTCAAGATGGTTATAGGCTTAGCACAATTATTGTATCTAATGTAAAAAAATAGAATAAATATTATTTATACAATTCCTTTATATAGCATTCACTTTCAATGAATGCATTTATTGTTGGAAAGAAAAGAATTACCATTCCTTAACAAAATGGCTGTTTCAAATTTCAAACGATATTACCAAAATAATTTCTTATGCAGCAGTAGCGCGGCGGTTATGAGCTAGTCTATACTACTATTATAAATGTGAAAGTTTGGATGGATGGATGCATGATGTCCGTCAATCACGCCAGAACAGCAGAACGAAATTGGATGAAATTTAGCACAGAGATAGATCATAGTCGACAGAAGAACATGGGCTAATTTTTATTCCGTTTAATTGAGTGGTTAATTTTTTATTAATTAAAAACTAACTTTTCCGCCCAAAAATATAAAAAATCTGAAAACATCTGCTTGAGTTTTTTTAATCGTTTGTTTTTATTTTTCTATTTCCGGTTTCTTTTAATATTATCTTTTCTAATGAAATTCTTTGTGATTTATTGTCGGATTTTCCGACAGAAAACCTTTTACATTAGAACAAAAAAATTTTAAAAAAAATCTAATTGTTTTTTTTCTGTGTCCGTTTTTCATTTTAATATTATCTTACTATTCTAAAGGAAGGTTTATTAATTTTTTTTTCTTACGCTGTTCTTGTGTCAATATAATTCGATATTTTCTGTTCGTTTCCCTTGATTTTTTTTATCTTGCTGTACATATTCCTTTTGCCTATTTTCATCATTTTCGATTAACTTTTTAAAAGTACCTTAATAGTTTCAAGTACATAGCTTTTAAGTAATTTTTTTCCCCACGCTAATGATGTTAGCCGTAACTTATTTTCGACCGGTTATTTCAAACGACTCTTTTTATTTTCGTAGTGTATGATAAATTTAAAATTAAATATCGTTAATTAATATATATTTTGATTCTTTCAGAAGTACTTTTGAATAAAAATAAAATAGATGAATTGAAATTAAAATTTTCTAATCCGCATTGCGTTACCCCAACTGGTGCTTAAAATTCTCGTCTTTACGTTGTTTCAATTGAAGTTGAAAATTTATGCATGCATACGGTTTTGATAACATTTTACATTGTGATTAGACTGTCAGTTCTCACATATACACATCAAAATTTCCATGCGTACGAAGTCGAGGGTAAGAGCTAGTTAAATATAAAGAACATTCGAAAATTTCCCATCAAAAATTGACTTTTCAACGATGTCCCTTATCTTAATAAGATTGTTAGCGAATTTGTATCATCTATATTACCAGACAAACCTACGCACTTTTTTGACTGAAAAATTCCCTTTCCAAGTTTGTCGCCGTAGGGAAAGAGGGGGGAAGGGAAAAAATAAATAAAAACGTCGATCATAGCACGATCTGGTGATGAACCACGGCGAACATCGAGACGAAATTCATCTTTTTTCGCGTAATTACCGTGTCTCTCCCCTTAACAAATAGCATCGTGATCTTTTCTAATTTCTGCTGTCGGTGAACGAGGTGCTCTTTTTAGTTTTGCTCGTACGGTTACAGACACTTCTTCTTCTCCCATTAGTTTTTTCCCCCTCTTCCACTTTAGTCCACTGCTCACTTGTTGTAATGGCCCATATGAATTGCCTTTTTATTTGCAGGAAATTTATCGCCTGGTAATTTAGTCGTAAGAGATTGCACCTTTCCACCTCTCTTTGCGGTGGAGTCGGGACTCGTTCGATGGACGGCGTTGCCATTTTCTCGCAGGTAAAAATGCGTAAGTGAGCATTGATGCATTGGCTTCATATTTCATGTCGGTTTCTACGCAAGATCCGATGTCCGCTGATGGCAAATTGCGGTGGAAGGAATTACCTTTTATGAAGGGGGTTGTAACCTTCGATTCGCATCTCTTTTTACCCTGACAGAGTTCAGGGATCACCTGTCCATTTGGAAGAAGGCATTTAGATAAGGCACAGATGAGGTGTTGAAATCGGATTCGCTAAAAGCTATTTCCTTGAAAAAGAGAAAGACGTGATAGATACCAGTGACATTGATTGTTCTGATGCAGGGGGATCCTGCGTCATTGGACGGGTTTATCTTCTCCAGGTTGAGTCATGGGTGATAAATGTTGTCTTTTTTCTGATAGATAGTGAGATCAAACAAAATGGCCATCGAACTTTTGTTGAATAAATCAATCATGCTGATTGAAATCGGAAAAAAGACTAAAGATGTAAATACATTTTAAAAGTATTGCCTTTTTGTGTTTACATAGTCTGTATAATTTAAATTTCGAGAGATTATTCTTATCGGAATTACATTCAGAGATAGTATTTTAAACTCTCTTTAAGAATTTAACATCCTTATATATATAAATATAAAACTACACAAAGATTTATCAAAAACCAGTAATATTTTAAAAAAAACTAACACAATTTTTACTTAAACCAATAAAAAATATTCTAATTACGTTTTATTGAATAATTACAATTAATATAAATAATAAATACAGCCCTCTCTCGGTTCATCAGCGGACATGTTAAAGGCCTCACTTTTCACCTGGGACAAAAGTATTTCCCGGACTGTCATTGGTGCAAGAGCGCTCCAGCTTCTCCCACTCACATTTTAAATTGTATAAATTTTACAAAACACGACATACTCAAAGAATCAGTTCTATTATGGACTTTTTGGAAACATTGGGTTTTAGGGAGATGGTTTAGCACAGCTGGGCCATCTGGGATTGGCAACAACAACAACAATATAAATAATTTATCAAAACATTATGTCTCACCAAATCAGAATCAAGTCTGTATCCGTTAAAAATACGGACTTCCGTTTGTTTTCCCCCGCGCTAATGAGGTTAGACTGAACATGTTTTTGGTCGATTATTTCAAACGATTCTGTTCAATTTCTTAATGTTTGATGTATTTAAAATTAAAAAATTGTTATTTAATCGATTATTTTGGATTCATTTTGAAGTACTTTCTAATTAAAAAAAATATTAAAAGAAATTAAAAAGTTCTAACCTGTATCGCCTACCCCGAACTGCAGTAGAAAATTCACGCATTTGCGTTGCCCCAGTTGGCGTTGAAATTTCGTGCATGTTTTATTGAATAATTACAATTAATATAAATAACTTATCAAAAAATTATGTTACACCAAAACAGAATCGTCCGAATCCGTTGAAAATAACTCAGAATACCCTGCGGGTAGTTTCAACATCAACTGGGGCAAAGCAAATGCGTGAATTTTCTACTCCAGTTCGGGTTACGCGATACAGATTAGAAATTTTTATTTTCTTTTTATTCTGTTTTATTTTAATTCGAATGTACTTCAAAATGAATCCGCAAAATCCATTAATTAACATTTTTTTTAATTTTAAATACATCAAATATTAAGGAAATGAACAGAATCGTTGGAAATAATCGATCGAAAACACGTTAAGCCTAACCTCATTAGAGTGGAAAAAAACAAACTGAAGTTTTGCTCATTTGGCGGTGGGGAAATAAAGATTTTTGTAGGGAAAGTTAGTTTCTATTTAATTAATAAAAATTAATGAATTAATATTTGAAAAAAACTTTGTTAACATAAAGTGTAATCCACTGCAAGTTTGAAAAAATGTGTTTTTTGGATGAGTAAAGAGTATTTCATTAAAAATTAAAAATTTGAACAAGAAATGTAGGGAGCGTGTGAACTAATAGTCGGAATTGAAAAAGAAATATATATATATATTACATAATCTGTTTAGTTTGACTTTGATTTATATGTAAATATGGATTTATAAATATTTGCTCACTTCTAATGTTAGGAAGTTATGTGCAGTTATAAGTTTGCAGTAGTAATGCCCTATTTTAACATTTACAGACTTACATAATAATCTCAATATTTAATTTTTTAACTATAAATCAAATTTTGAATTCACTAAAAGATTTTTTTATCAATTAAAATAAATAATATTATTTTGAATTCATTAAAAGTTTTTATATCAAATATAAACAGCGTATATTTTTATCAATAGACGTTAATTACAGAACAATTAGAACACAAAAGGATCAGTAAGAATAGAAAAAAAATAAGTAAGAACACACACACACAAAAAAAAATGCTAACAATATTTTGCTGCTCAACAGATTGCAATTTTAATATTAAACAGAATTGAAAATATTTTAAGGAGGTATAAAATTTTGAAAAAGTTTTAGAATATTAATTCTTGAAAAAAAGTTGATGATACTATGAGAACGAAAGCCACGATGTGATCAATGGTATCTTCGATGCTTTCAGATTTACACATTTTAACCCTTTGCACTCCGATGGTGCCTCTGAGGCAACATTCAAGACGGGACGTCATTTTGACGTTTTATTTATTTACTTTTCAAATTTAATTGTTAAAAATGCCTACATAATGGTTAAGAGATGTAGATTAATTTTTCAAAGAAACTCGACTTAAAAGTATTATGCATATTGATTTTTCATAGCAATAAACAAATCTTTGTATTATACGAATAATTTTGGATCTAATTATTTTTCGGACTGCAAAGGGTTAAAATATTTCTCAGAATTGGTTGGGCTAACCATCACTGAAGCCTTACAAAACAAAATATATCTTTAAATATCACGTTTGATGAAAAAGAAGAAGAAGAAGAAGAAAACATTTAGCTTTCCCCATTTCTAGTAGTAAGAAAGTAGTGATTTGAAATTTTTAACAATGGTTTCATTTGCTGTGGAAAATATTCACATGTATTTTTGTAAAAATAGTATGCATATTTAGAAAAAAAAATGTAAAAGATTTTAAAAGTTATTTTTAAAATTGAATTCCATTTTATCTGGGAAATTTTTGTTTATAAAATGTCGAATTTCCAACTAAATTATATGAGGATATTACATTACGGAAAATGAAATGAAGAATTTTTGAGATATTGAATTCAAATTATAAAAAATTCTACAGATATACAAGAGAATATTAACATTTTTAGTTAATACATTTCAATTCCACGCGCGCGAAATATAACATCTTTTCCCTATCATAATTTCAGATTTAGATATATAGGACAATTTAGATTTGAAAAAAATCTTAATTGAATCCCATTAAAATGCAGAAAAATATCTAGATTCTATCTTGGTACTTACGTATTATACCGTCTTTGCCAATGATGGCCAACGGTTTAATAGCTCATTGGCGACGGATTTAAATTTGGCGATAAAGATCAACACATTACACCATTGCCAGATTGCCATAATTGGCGGTTTAGCAACTCATTGGCGATGACTTCAAATCTGACGGTAAAGTTGGACGGTATAATGCGTAAGTACCTCTATTTTATTATATATTCAATATAGAGACATTCTGAAGATTTATAAGGGTACTTTTCCATTATCCGGGTGCTAGCTAAAAATCGCTAAAGAAATTTGGCGGAATTCTACATTATTTGGTGATTTTTTTTTTGCTGGCCACCGGCAAATATGCACGTAATGTAAACATTTTAATCAGTTATACACCCAATTTATATTAAAGATATAGTAATTTCACACTTAAGATTTGTGTAATTGCTTTAGTAGCCTTAACTTTTTGGTAAATGTGGAAAATTTTCTAAAACTTGTCCACTAATTAGAAAGCAAATTTGTTTAAAAAATAAATAATACTGACATATCTTAAAACAAGACATAAATACATAAGAAAAGTTTTATACTTTGACAAAAGTACTTTTATTATAGGCAGGTACCCTAAATTACTAGTCAAATGACAGAAACAAATCTGATAACAGCTGTATCAAATTGAATTTGAAGCTAAATCTTCCTTAGTGATAATGCTCTTTCATGAAGTGCACTCCATGAACGGGTTCCTACTATCCTTTGTGTAGTACATTAGGATTGGCTGCTTGAACTGTTAATGATCCAATCAAATGATCATGTTCAAATTGTCGTGATCGTTAATTGGCTGTCAGTACGCTATTGTTGTGTGTTCTCGAAGCACTAAATCGATCAAAGTGATGAATGTAACTTTGGCCAAGTCGCTAGTTCCTGTACCAGAGTTCTGTATCAAATGTGGTTGAATACTACCCAGTTAACTAGCTTTCAGAATTGCCAAATTTTAAATAAGTCTGTTATAAATTAATGACTATTATTAATTAAATAAGTCTGTTATAAATTAATGACTATTATTAATTAAATATGTCTATTATAAATTACCGTCTGCGTAAATTTAAAAATGTGTATGGAATGAAAAAAAAAGTAAGTGAAATATAAAATGAGTAAAATTCCTGTTATTTTTACAAAAAAAAAAAAAAAAAAAAATGATTTAAACACTGATTGTAGCATTGACAAAACCACGGGATTGAGTGTTTCGATGGATGAGTGTGAATTTCATCATAACCTTATAAATAGATTGTGCATAAAGTTATATTTTTAAAAATGCATACAAATTAAATTGATTAAAAAAATTGTTGTTACGTATTACACCGTCTTCACCGACTATCGCCAACCATTTAGAAACTCATTGGCGAAGGATTTAAATTTGGCGATAAAAATCAACTGATTACATTATTACCGGATTGCCATAATTGGCTGTTTAGCAACTCTTTGGTGATTACTTCAAATTTGGCGATAAAGCTGGATGGTATAATATGTAAGTACCAAAAAATTAAACTAAATTGATAACATTAAAAAGAAATATTTTTTTAAGATAATGCAAAATTTATTTGTGTGAGACAATAGTTTTAGGTATTATGAATATGAATTCTAAACTAAATTATATTCATAATACCTAAAACTTCTAATGTTGATTGGTTGCACCTTCGATTGGCGACAAATTTCAGCTATGAAGCACCACTTCTGATTTCAATTATGTTTTGTTTCCATTGATGTTGCTGTTGGGTTACCGACCGAAAATGATCGATCTTGGCGACAAAAAAAGCAAAGGGCACTTAATAGTAAACTTTTACCACTATGAATATCAATTTCCATATGCAAATCCAAGCAACTATTCAACTTTTCATATATGACGTTTATGCAAATTTTAACTTTCTTTTGTGAAACCTTTTCTGAATGAAGGTAAACATACTGAGTTGGTAAACACAAGCGAATAATTTTTTGAAAATTTTTAAATAAAATTTTAAAAATAAATTAATTAGCTAAGCAAAGCATGAATTAAATGCAGCTGTGAAAATGTTAAATAAACCTTGAATTCTTGAATGTAAATATTATGGGATATGGAGCGACAAAGGCTAGAATCCCCTTAATTAAACCTTTTGAACGTTGTTATGAAGGTTTCTTTATATTCACTGTTGCCATTCAGCAATAAGTAATAACAGCGATTTCTGCGCTACGTACGTTAGCATTATTTATAAATGAAGATTATTTAATTTATACAAGTTGAAATTCAGTGCAAAAAGATTGTTTTTATCTACTCTTCTATTATTAAAGTAATTTCGAAAGATTTAATTACCAGCAAAATCATCGAAATCAGCCTGTAGCAAACGATTTTTTTATTTCTTTGTTTACATGATTTTATTAATTGTTTTTCCGAAATAAAAAAAAATGTGAAAAGTTAAAAGAATATTCAAATTGGTATCTTTTTTTTTCAAAGTTAAAATTAATGTTTATTATTATTATCCTGTAGAAGATGATATTGTTTTGGGAATGAGGTTTTGTGACGTCAACAAAAATTCGTAGGCGAAAAATAAAAATTTTATTATCTGCACGAGCATCTAAAAAAATCAGCTTTTAATAACGCGTTGCCATCACCTTTACAGAAGCTCTGATTTTAAAAAATAAGTTAATTTACTGCATCAAATGAAACCGTGAAAAACATTTTGAGCGTGTGATTATATGAAATTAAATAAATGGGAAATGGGATATTTTTTAAAACAATCATTGCGGGACAAAGTTTTTTTTTTATCGTTTGCAACACTAAAATGACTCATTCGATGAAACATTGAAAATGAATAAAAATGTAATTCAACCTGCACTATCACGTGGTGCTCGGCCGTTCAAAATTCGGTGTTCTGACATGATACATTGAAGTATGCATAGCAGATTTCATTTTAATATTTTTACCATGTCGGAATATGATATTGATTTGGGAATGAGGTTTGTGGCTTCAACAAAAATCCGTAGGCGAAAAATAAAAATATCTGTAGGCGAAAATTAAAATTTTTCTTTATTTCTACTCCTGAGATTGAGAAAACTCTTTATATAATTCCACAAGCATTCAAGACTTGTCATTTGATCTAAATTTTCACCAGTTTAATAATATGACGATACTGTAAGCATAATATTCTACAATGAGTCTAAAATCATAAAGTGGGTTTATACCCTTACATTATATTAATAAAGTAAATATTTATCGTAAACTAGCCGCCTTTGGCTACCAGTCGGTTTGCCAGTATTAATGCTCGCTAAAATTTTCATATATTTTATGTAGCGGTGTCTCATAATAAGTTTTTTACCAAAATATCTTTAAACCAAACAAATTTTGATAATCAAATAATTCATTTATAGAATTATTTTCTTCAGATGTTCTGTTCATTGTTCTACTCATCTTTCTCTTTCTATCCGAGCAATGATTGTCCCAGAATTGATATTTTACTTAAATGGTGGAGGGAAAGGTCTAAAATTCTACGTTTTTATAGAATAATGACATTCAAATTTTCATAAATGTAAACACACTAAACAAATAAAGACACAATTGATTTTCAAGAGATGCGAAAGTTTAAAAACAGCTTGGAAAATGCCGTGCACAGAGGAAATAATGTTGACACACGCACACCCATCTTTTCTTTTTTTTCCTACCCCCTTTTTTTCTTCACTACTTTTGTTTCTACAAACCCTTTTTTCCCTTTGTTATTCTTTTTTCTCTTCTCTACCCAGACTTTATTTTGAGCAGGCATAGATTAAAGATCCATACAGACTAATACCAAAAGCAACAATTTTCTTTCTTTTTTAAACATCCCGTTATCTATAAACGAAAACCAACTGACCGCGTATTTCTTGCTGCACAAATCATCATTTATTACTTCCTGCTATTTTACTCAGTTGTTGTGGGGGAAGGAAATGAAGATTTTTGGTTGGGAAAGCAAGAAAAGTGTCGTTTTAACTATTTTCCTCGCAGTTTTTTCATTTTTTCTCTCCATAAGAACCATCCTTGTGTCTTAACGAAAATATTAAAATAAAAATTAGCCGAATCGGTCGAGCCGTTCTCTAGTTTTGCGCTTAGCAACGCATTTAGAGATCCATTTTTATTAATATAGATGACAACAGAATTTATCATTACTTCCTATTAGAGACGTCACACGAATAAGAGGCAAAGATACTATATTGTGGATAAATCAAAGAAATTATAAATGTAATTTTGATATGAAATATAATTTAATATAAAATGATATTACTGAAAATAATGATTTTTCCTATAAATTTTGATTATTGAGAGAGATAAATGTAACTTATTTAAAATTTATTTTCGAATGTTTATTTTTTTTTTTTTTTGGTTTTCTAATTCTTGAGACGATTTTTTAAGAACAGTGCGGGAAAAAAAAGCACAGATAAAAAACACAAACTTTGGTCTTAAAACCAGAAGCTTCAAAGTTTTTCTTGAAGAAAAAAAATCAAGTGTGCTTTGATTTTTATAAGAGCTCTCATCCATTGCGCGGCTGTAAATAGTGGATTTTCCCATTATAGGTTTCGATAAAGATGTGGTTGCCATACTCCAGAAGATAAAATCCTTAAGTTTTTCTCATTTTCGCTCCAATATCGTCATTGATGCCATACAAACGATAAAACTTTACGGTCTACCAAGGTAAGAAAAAAAAAAGAAAGAAGAGCTTTATGGTTTTTAAGAAGTCGTAGAAAGATTAAAGAACTCTTTTCCAGAATCCATTTTTAGTAGAAATGGCAAAAAATTTTAAAAAAAAATCGTTATCTGTTTTTGTTTTCTGATTGATTGGTTAGTTTTAGTGGCTGATAAGGGAAAGATAAATTCTTCATATCTTTTTATTTAAGGTAAGTTAACGGAAATATTTGAAGGAGCTAAATGCACTTTCACGATTGTTGCAAAAACGTAGGGTCATTTAGAATGCTTTGTAAGATAATTTTATGAAAACTCATTCTTTTTATGGACCATATGCTCCGTTATATGACTTATTCTGCCTTTTTCGTTAATCAAGAACACGCTTTTATGAATTTTTTTCTTTTTTAGTTCTTACTATTTGTTCACACTCTCTCTCTACAATATATATATATA
>JAOUZG010033416.1:43502-57381 GCA_026289955.1 Argiope argentata
GAATGGAATGTCTGGAATCTTATCTTTGGTGTCTAAATGTTATAAATAATTAAAGCAATATCATTATTAACATTGCCGGCTTGCCACAATTGGCAGTTTAACAACTCATTGATGGCGATTTCAGATTTGGCCATAAGGTTGGACGGTCTAATACGTAAGTACCAACGTTGTTTTTAAAAAGATTAATTTACTTGGAAATTGATTAGAAATTTTTTTCAGTATAGAATGTCTGGAATCTTATCTTTGGTGTCTAAATGTTATAAATTATTAAAGCATTACCATTATTACTATTGCCGGATTGCCATAATTTTCGGTTTAGCAACTCATTGGCGACGACTTCAAATTTGGCATTAAAGTTGGACGGTCTAATACGTACGTACCAACGTTATTTTTTAAAAAGATCAATTTACTTGGAAATTGATTAGAATTTTTTTTTCAGAATGGAATGTCTGGAATCTTATCTTTGGTGACTAAATGTTATAAATTATTAAAAAATTACCATTATTACCATTGCCAGGTTGCCATAATTGGCGGTTTAGCAACTCATTGCCGACGACTTCAAATTTGGTGATAAAGTTGGACAGTCTAATACGTAACTATTAGCGTTATTTTTTTAAAAAGATTAATTTACTTGGAAATTGATTGGATTTTTTTTTTTTAGAATGGAATGTCTGGAACCTTATGTTTGGTGTTTAAATGTTATAAATTATTAAGGCCAAAGTGATGGATAAAAGTTCTGATATTTTATTTTATCCTTTTATGTGTATAACATTCATATCTTTTAAGGCTAGAAATTGCTTTGAGGAAATTATATGGCTATAAACTGCTACTATCCCGTTTGTACTTTCACATTTTTAATCACTTCTAAATTAACATGACTTATTTGATGTTCCCCAAATTTTGTATTTGCAATGGGGGAATTTTTCGATCTATTTGTCGATTTATTTCGTTTATTTGCAATTCATACAATAGCTACTGTTGTCTATTTCTTTGGTAGTAAAATATTGAATATTAATCAGGTTTTTATTATTAATGGAGATTTTTATTTTAATCCGTTAGGAACCCTCTTTAAATAAAGCATATATTCGAGCAATATCTTTTAAATTACGTTAAAAAACACTAGTTAAGATAATACTGAGATAAAATTAAAATTTATGTTATAAATTTTTTTGTTTATATCATATAGATATAAACAAAAAAATTTATTCTTTAAAAAATTTAAAATAAATAAAATAAATTTATTAAAAAATTAAAAAAAATTAAAAGGAAATCTGCTATGCATATTTCAATGTTTCAGGTCAGAGCATCATTTCTTGAACGGCCAAGCACCACGTGCTCGTGCGAGTTGAATTATATTTTTATTCATTTCAATCGTTTCATTGAATGAGTCACTTTAGCACTGCAAACGATCCAAAAAAAACTTTGTCTCGCATTGTTTATTTAAAAAAAAATATCGCATTTCGTATTTATTTCATTTCACATAATCACATGCTCAAAATGACATTTTTCTGGGTTTTATTTGAGGTAGTCATTAACTTATTTTTTTTAAATCAGAGTTTTTGTAAATGCGATGGCAACGCGTAATTAAAAGCTGATTTTTTTGAGATGCTTGTGCAGATAATAAAATTTTTATTTTTCGCCAATGTATTTATGCTGACGCGACAAAACTTATTCCCAAATCAACATCATGTTATGACATGATAAAAAAATATGTAAAAATTGCGTTTTATTCGCCCCTTGATTAGTAGACATCGAGTCTCTTGACCCATTATATTTGAGATTTATTTTGCGAGTTTTGTTTGAAATATTTAGTGAAAATTATTACTATTTCGTAATAAGTATATATATTGCTCTTGATAATGAAATAGTGACATAAAAGTAAAGCAAAGCTTTAATAAATACAAAATTAACAGCAAATGTTTTTAAAACCTTATTATTTGTTAATTCTGTTCTTAGCCATACCGTTTGTGGCAAAGCTACTGAATAACATACTAGTTTGTTTATCTTTTTCGAATTGGAGATATTTCAACCCTCGCCTTGCAATAAACTGAATACCTAATTAATACATGCGTTAATTCTACCATTTTTTTAAAAAAAATTATAATGTGGTATTCCGATAGAAGAGGAAGAATAAATGCGAAGTATGTATGAGCGAAAACCTGCTAATTCGAAAATAAAAACTGATTATGAAGCTTTTAAGTTGGCGGGAAAATGAGAAAAATTGATTCAATATTTAGGTACTGGAGGTATAAGCAAAGAATCTTCTCACTGTATGGTTTTGAATTTTGAGGTGAAAGCAGGCCGATGGGAAAATGTGTGATCTTATCAAGGAAAGCTTGAGCTTCCACTATTGAATGAATGACCTGTAGTTTATGAACTTAGTAACTGAAACTGATGAACATTACGTACCATGTCGGACAATCTAAGAGTTGGCTATCTAAAAATTATCTAAAAATTAGTAAATTTTAGCTATAATTTCAAAATTATAATCGCTTTAGAGGAAAAAAAATGTCACAATTTTACTTTGTTGCATTAACCGTGTAACATAACTTAGAGAGTAATTACCTATTATCTAAGAACTCTATTCAAAATAAAAATTTTGTGTGTAATATATGAAATTATCTCTGAATTTTTGAAATTTTGTCAACAATATTCGAATTAAACACTAGTAAATCCACTTTTTAAGCAATTAGCATTAAATACACAGTTCATCATATTCTGCATAAAGTAACAAGAACTGATTGAAAATTTCTTTTATACATCTTGATTATATCGTGTAAAATAACTTAGAGAGTAATTAACTATTATATAAGAACTCTATTCAAAATAAAATTTTTGTGTATTATATTTGAAATTGCCTATGAATTTTTGAAATTTTGTCAACAATATTCGAATTACACTATAATAAATCCACTTCTTAAGCAATTAGCATTAAATCCGCAGGTCATCACAATCAGCATAAAATAACGAGCACTAATTGTAAATTTCTTTTATATATCTTGATTAATTTTTGAGATATGACGGTACTCATACAATAAAATTATGAAAACATGCAGCCTTTTGAAAATGCAGTAAAATTTTCGAATGTTTATTAATAAGTATAACTTGATGTCTTTAATTTATTATAACTTGGCTTTTCATTGATATAGAATCAAAATAAAAATATGTCTGAAAAAAATACTTACCTATTTTATAAAACTTTATTTTAAAAAATGCGAATTTTGATCCAAAATTATGTTTTTCACTTATTCAGTCTGATACTTTAATTTAGATAAATTTTTTAATCAAAACTTTTATTATCATGTCAGAATATGTTATTGATTTGGGAATGAGATTTGTGGCTTCAACAAAAATCCGTAGGCGAAAATTAAAAATTTTATTATCTGCACGAGCATCTAAAATATCACAAGTTTTTAATAACGCGTTGCCATCACATTTACAAAAGCTCTGATTAAAAAATAAGTTAATGACTACAGCAAATAAAACTTAGAAAAATGTCATTTTCAGCTCTTGATTACATAAAATGAAATAAATAGGAAATGTGATATTTTTTTTAAAACAATAAATGCGAGACAAAGTGTTTTTGGATCGTTTGAAATACTAAAGTGACTCCTTCAACGAAACGATTAAAATGAATAAAAATGTAATTTAACTTGCACGGGCACGCGGTGCTTGGCCGTTCAAGAAATGATGTTCTGACATGATACATTTAAATATGCATAGCAGATTTCATTTTAATCTTTGTTATTCTGGAGCATGTTTTTAACAACAATCAAATTATGTAAAATCACCATCTTCTTTGTTTGTTTATTAATTAGTTCATTAAATCATTCCATTACCATCATTAACACATTTGAATCAATTTACAAGACATCATAATTACTTATTAGCCGCTAATTCCATGTTACATAATGATTTACTAACGTCATTTCTTTTTCATTTTGCAAAGTAGCAATGAATCTCAAAATTAAATTGACTATTGATTTTACCTCAAAAGATGCTTATGTTGATGAAATCTGGCATTAAATCTTCATCAAATGATAATGATTAAGGGCATATAAAAATAATAAAAAGCTATAATATTAGTTATTATATTGTAAAAAAACATACTCTTTTCATTAATTACAACTACATAGATTCTGTTTGATTACAGTTTCAAATCCATTTTTCTTCATTCCATAAATTAAGTTTAAAATTAGCATAAGCGAAGTGGTTTAATTTCATATTTGGTTGATGGTACATTTCAGATGTAAATCAGATGGCAAAAGTTGAAATTGTATGCCTGTAAGTTGAAAATATCGGGAAATAGAGCTTCGTTATGACAGTTTTTTTTCTCTATCATGTTTAAACATGATGTTGTTTTGGGGATGAGGTTTTTTGGCGTCAACAAAAATCCTAAAGTAAAAAATTAAAATTTTATTATCTGCATGAACATCTCAAAAAATCGGCTTTTAATAAGGCGTTGCAATTGCATTTACAAAAGCTCTGATTTTTTAAAAAAATAAGTTAATGACTACAGCAAATAAAACCCAGAAAAATGTCATTTTGAGCGCCGCGATTATGTGAAATGAAATAAATAGGAAATGAGATATTTTTTAAAACAATAAATGCGATCCAAATTATTTTTGGATCGTTTGCGATATTAAAGTGACTCATTCAATGAAACAATGAAATTGAATAAAAAATATAATTTAACTTGCACGAGCACGTGGTGCTTGGCCGTTCAAGAAATGATGTTGTGACATGATGCATTGAAATATGCATAGCAGATTTCATTTTAATATTTTTTCTGCTTTATATGAATTCAAAAGCACTTCAAAATGAATCCAAAAAATAAATTAATTAACGACATTTGATTTTAAATGCACAAACACTTCAGAAAACAAACAGAATCTTTTGAAATAATCATTCGAAAACATGTTGAACCTAATGGCAGGAAATAAACAAATTGAAGTCTTACTCAATTGGCGGTGGGGAAATGAAGTTTTTTGGTGGAAAAGTTAGAAAAGTGTAGTTTTTATTATTTTATTTGCAATTTTTACTTTTTTCTCTCTTTCTATCAGAACCTTCCTCGTGTCTGAACTAAAATATTTAAAAACAATTAGCTGAATTGTTTTAGATGTTCTCGAATTTTGCGCTTAGCAACACATTTGGATATTTATTTTTATTTATATAGATGTGGGAATCTAACCAAATCTTCCAAAATCAGACTCTTCAGATAGCGGGGTTTTAGTGGCGTGATGTCTAGGGTTTTTAAATATTTACGGGTTAGTTTCTAAACCAAGATTAAGATAAAACAAACGACGGATGAAGAGACTTCTTTAAAAAATTAAAGAATTTATTTAGAGTTAAAGGGGAATAATTACAGAGAAATATTAAATAGAATTAAAACATGGAAATATTAAATAATCAGAATGTTAGATTATTTGCTCTAGGAGGACGTTAAAAGTAGGAAAACATTAAGACTGAAAACATATTACCGCGTAGCCGCGTAGGTTTGAGGGAATCGCTGACGGGTGAAGACAGACGTCTTTCCTTTACGAAAGTTAGTGGAGCCTCTGCCTCAAAATTAATTGGGACAGACTTTCAAAATCGCGATAGATGGTATTGTTTTGGAATGATAAACTAATTAAAGGTATCGTCCTCTGGGAAATGATCTAACCTTTTACAACTCTTGCTTTGAAATACGTCTATCATTGGGTTTGACAAAACAAAATGAAGGCAGATGATGGTTAATTAAAATAGCTCTGTGGGATATCCTACATTTATTATAAATCAAACGCCTACAATGAATATGGGCACCATAAATACCCAAACTACACTGAAGTGACAAAAGTCATGGGATGACTGTTAATATCGTGTCGGTCCTCCTTTTGCCCGGCGAAGGGCAACAACTCGACGTGTCATGGAGTCCACAAGTCGTTGGAAGTCCTCTGCAGGAATATTGAGCCATGCTGTCTGGATAGACGTCCATAACTGTGAAAGTGTGGATGGTGCAGGAGTTTGGGCACGAACGGAACTTTCGATGATGTCCCATAAATGCTCGATGGGATTCATATCGGCCGATCTAGGTGGCCAGATCATGCGCTGGAATGGTCCGAAATGTTCTTCAAACCAATCGCGAACAGTTCTGGCCCGGTGACATGGCGCATTGTCATCCATAAACATCCCATCGTTGTGTGGGTACGTGAAATCCATGAATGGCTGCAAGTGATCTGCAAGCAGCTGAACATAACCATTTCCAGTCAATGATCGGTTCAGTTTCACCAGAGGACCGAGTCCATGCCATGTAAAAACAGCCCACACCACTATGCAGCCATCACCAGCTTGAACAATGCCTTGCTGACAGTTTGTGTCCATGGCTTCGTAGGGTCGGCGCCACACTCGAACTCTACCATCAGCTCGTAACAACTGAAATCGTGACTCATCTGACCACGCCACGGTTTTCCACTGGTCTAGGGACCAGTCGATATGCTAACGAGCCCAGGAGAGTCACTGCAGGCGATGTCGTGCTGTCAGTAAAGGCACTCGAGTCGGTCTTCTGCTGTCATAACCCAAGGAAGACAAATTTCACCGCACAGTCCTATCGGACACGTTCCACATTGATTCCTGCAGTTATTTGACGAAGTGTTGCGTGTTTATTAACATTGACCATTCTACACAGACGTCGGCGGTCTCGGTCGTTAAGTGCAGGTGGTCGCCCACTGCGCTGTCCATGATGGGATGTGATGCCTGAAATTTTATACTTTCGGCACACTCTTGATACTGTGGATCTCGGAATGCTGAATTCACTAACGATATCCGCAATGGAATGACCCATGCGTCTAGCTCCAACTAACATTCCACGTTCAAAGTCTGTTAATTCTCGTTGTGCCGCCATAAATCACGAAAAACCTGTTCACATGAATAACTTGAACACAAATGAAAGCTCTGGAAAACGAACTGCGCATTTATACTTTTTCGCTGCGATACTACTACCATCTGTATATTTGCACATTGCTATCCCATGACTTTTGTCCCTTCAGTGTATATACATTCAACAAATAACGAAATATATAATTTTATTGATACAATTTGTGGATTTTAAAACCTTTTTAGGGACAGCATTAGAAACATTGAAGACTAGCAATAGATGGCAACAAAATCCATTTTTAATATGTGTATCGAGCAGTCTTAACAAAAAAAAAGCATAATAAATAATATGACATTTCAACGAATAGAAACTTCTTTGTTAAGCAATGCATAAGAGTATGATGTTTCTTTTCAAACAAACAAAGGGGTTGTAAGCTTTCAGAATTGACATCTTAAGAGCATTTTGATACGAAAGCAGCCAGACAATAGAAATCAACTGTGACGTCAACAATTGACGGAAGACTGATCTTTCTACTGCTTGTCAGCATCGATCTACAATCAAAAAATCATTGTCAGTCATTCCCCAATGATGTATGGGCCTTGATGAAAATAAAGACGCATTTCTGCTGCTGCTGCGGTATGTATTTCAAAACGTCGCCGTTATCTATTTCATTACCGGGGGAACAAGACGAGTACAAGTTTTAACAGAGGATAAAGCATTTGTTATCCATTTCATTACGTCCAATCTTTCGTTTCAGCCACGTATAATTGAAGTAACTGTCTCATGAAACCATCTATTTCAATATATCAAACTTGCAATGGGGGGCGCTGGAGGAATTCCTTCCATCTCCAGAAAGAAGGCGGGAAAGGGTATCTTTCTCTGCGAGATGACAATTTGAGTTATGCCATAAAAAAAGAGAACACAAAAATCAGAATTGAGCATCCTTTCTTCCTTTTTTTTTCTTTATCCATCCATCGGGTAATTTTTATTTTTAGTATTAATAAAAATAATAAAAAAAGGGCCAACCTCTTTGATGGCAAAAAAAAAAGCGCAAAGCTTTTAAATGGGAAAATTGCCAAAATGATTTTCTTGGTGCTCTTTTATGCATTTCTTTTATTAAAATGGAAAGAGGTTATCGGTGCTGCATCGATCATTTGGTATCTTTTTTTCATGAAAATGATAACAATCAATTTTATATTAATCGTGATAGTTTAATCTACAACTATAATTTATACAGCGTGCGTGATTAGTCAATGCCATCCATCATATAGGGTAGGTTCATTGTTTTCTGTTCTCATTTAACATATGGAATAGGGCAAATTAACTTTTCTTACTTTTCCTAAAAATATTTTTAGATAATAAAATAATAAAATACTCCAATGGTTCAATTAGTTAGTTATATTAAGTATCAAAGAAAAACACTATCAAAAGATATTTCTATACAATATCGGGAAAAAAGTTCCATTCAAACAATACTAATTATTTTGTTCTAAACTTTATAACATGGTAAGATAAACCGAGTATGCACTTTTGATCTCTCTTCCATAGAAGATTGGATCTAAAATGTCGTACTATAACATTCGAAAATTTCCGGAATTTTGAAAATATTTACCGGATGTAAAAGAAGAATTCTATTATCCGAATTTTTGATCATTCTCCTATAGGAGATTGAATCCAAAATGTCATACCATTGCTTTCGAAAATTTTCGAAATTTTGAAAATATTATCCGTATATAAATGAATGATTCTATTATCCGAATTTTTTATCATTCTTCTAATGAATGATAAAGTTTATAAATGTTATGATGGAGATCGAATCCAAAATGTTATACTAATGTATTAAAAAAACTTCCGGAATTTTGTAAATATTTTCCGAAAATAAATGAAGGATTCAATTATCCGAATTTTTTTTATCATTCTCCTATAGGAGATGGAATCCAAAATGTCACACTATTGTATTAAAAAAATTTCCGAAATTTTGTAAATATTTTCCGAATTAAATGAATGATTCTATTATCCGATTTTTGATCATTTTCCTACGGGAGACTGAACCCAAAATGTTATACTATTGTATTAAAAAAATTTCCGGAATTTTGTAAATATTTTCCGAAAATAAATGAAGGATTCTATTATCCGAATTTTTGTTTTTACTCCTATGGGGGTCTGAACCCAAAATGTAATACAATTGCATTCGAAAATTTCCGGAATTTTGTAAATATTTTCCGAATTAAATGAATGATTCTATTATCCGATTTTTGATCTTCCTCCTATAGGAGACTGAACGCAAAATGTCTTAAAATTGCATTCCAAAATTTCCGAAATTTTGAAAATATTTTCGATTGTAAAAGAATGATTCTACTATCCGAATTTTTGATCATTCTCCTATGGGAGATTGAATCCAAAATGTCATACTATTGTATTAAAAAACTTCTGGAATTTTGGAAATATTTTCCGATTGTAAAAGAAGAATTCTATTATCTGAATTTTTGATATTCCTCCTATGGGAGACTGAATCCAAAATGTCATACAATTGCATTCGAAAATTTAAGGAATTTTGTAAATATTTTCCGATTGTAAAAGAAGAATTCTATTATCCGAATTTTTGATCTTCCTCCTACAGGAAACGGAATCCAAAATGTCGTACAATTGCATTCGAAAATTCCCGAAATTTTGTAAATATTTTTCGAATATATAAGAATTATTCCATTATCCAAGACGAGTATTATATGATCGAGTAGTCTGAACCGGTTTAATACAGTTTAAATAAGTACAAAGCATTTGCAGCGCTAGTAATTGCAGGCATCTAGAACTCTCCGTTACAGTGAAAAAAAAATTTGGATTTTGGACAATAATAATTAATTGCTTACTGATACTATTTTGCGTGAAATTATTTATTGGAAGCGCATCTATGTTGTAATGAAAATATTCTTAAAAAATGAAAATCTTGTTAATTCACAACTCATATTTGTATAGTAAGACAAAATTTCAATCAAGAATCCATATAAAGAACAAAATTGAATTCAGAGTTTAATGGGATTCATTCATAACAAATCGCATATAACTAAAACCAAAATACATTTCAATTACAATTGAATTGCATATTTGCTTTACTCTATGTTGCAAAGTCAGTTTATTTTCCATCCTTTTACATAATAAAATGGTTGTCACAATTTTGCTATTGAATTGATAGCATTTTTTTGCCCTGTATTTGGCTAGGTTTAGAAACAATACCATAAAAGACACTGTATTTTTAAATTTCTGAATCTGAATTCATCTTTGAATTTAATTGGAATCATAAAAATCTTTTCAAAGTTTTAACTAAATACTATAGGGAATCATATAAAAACATCAATTCTTCTAATTTGTTTTATAGTTTTGATTATTATTGTTGCATGGATTATTTTACTTTTTTTCAGTTCATTATATTGCAGTACTAAAGTGCAGTACGTTTGCAGTACTAAAGTGACTCATTCGATGAAACAAATTAAAATGAATAAAAACATAATTTAACTCGCACGAGCACGTGGTGCTTGGCCTTTCAAGAAATGATGCCCTGACATGATACGTTGAAATATGCATAGCAAATTTCATTTTAATCTTTTTAAATTATAAAATGTATGTTATCAATGTATACCTAAATGTATCGAGTATAAAAAGAATCTAAATTTAGTCAGCTGAAATGTAATTTACAAATGATACAAAGAATAATCTCCATATCCGTTAAAATCAAAGAAATCGTGACGAAACTTCTGTCAAAACCGTGAATCCTGAAAAAAAAATAAATGAATAAAGGTGGAACATGTGTTTTGGGGAAAGATCATGCTCTTCTGAAATATAATTTATATCAGTCTCTGTAGAAAATATTAAAATATATTGAGATGTAGTTCATCTAATGCTGATATTGACAGAATCGTGAGCAACATATTAGAATCGAATGCACATCAAATCCAGTTTTCCAAATTAATACGCATAATGAAAAATTGCCCTCAAAAAGTTCAACAGCTGCCAGTTTACAGAAAAACGAATTAATAAACACAACCGACAGCTATTGAAATGAATTTGTTCTACAACGTTCTATTTAAAATCAATGTCTGACATTAATAAATAGAATTTAAAGGGGAAAAAATCAGGCATTCGAGCATTTTTATTTTTAAAAAGTCGTCTGCATAAATCAAGTTAGAAAGATAATTAATTTTTACATTTTGCTAAATAATTTGCCTTGTAAATGAATACTTATTTGAAAAATTTACGTTCAGAAGTTTAATACCTGGAAGTTTATAGAAGAAATTAATGAAAAAAAACTAGAAATTTATTTTTCTTGTTATGTTTTCGTTTTAAAATAAATGGTTAAAATTAAAATTTAGAAATAAAAATATGTAAGAAATAAAAAAAAAGATATATTAATCGATAGAAAACTAAGATTTTTATTTTTAAAAATATCGTCTGCGTAAATCAAACTGTAAAGAATACTTTATTTTTAATTTTTACCGAATCGTTTTCTGTTATTGGCGAGTAAAATATTTGTAGAACGTCTTATAATTTTAAAAAACTTTTCGCCATTATATACTGAAAGTCAATTTATCTTCATTTAGGTTTTAAGTTATTGGAAGTTGTTTTCTTAATTTTTATTTAATTTACCTTCAGATAGAAATAATGAAGTTTATACATAAAGAAATGATTTATAAAAGCGTTTGTCTTCATACGATATTGATTGATTTTGACTCTTCCTTCTAAAAGAAATTAAATTAACTTATTATACTGTATTTTGAACACAGGTAAGCATTATAATTTTTAAATTAAGGATGTTTAATCTTCTAATGTTTGCAATCCATTAATCAAGATCGAATTTACTCCAATTTGTCAGGATCTAATTTAATTATAATCAGTTCTGTAAATATTTAGATTGTGTTTATTACAATATTGATATTAAAAACAAATGAAAATTAATTATTTAAAATTTGATTTATGGTTTAAAGGTAGCGTTTATTTTAAGTCAATTAAAGGATTAATTCTAACTCTTTTTTTATGAATTTTAATTAATTAACTTTTTATATCTAGTTTTCTTGATGAAATATCGAAGTATTCCTATAACTGGAGGATGTTTGTTATTGAGAATACGCATGTATTATGTGTAGGTAATTAATATATTTCTTTTCTTTTTTTCATTTAAAAATTGGATAGAAAAGTTTTTATCAGTGGTTAACATGAATAGTTTAGTAAGTTGTATCACGTAATAAGTTAAAAAAAATTAAATAATTGATGTTATTTGCGCATTTGAAGCGGATTGTGTTTGCAATATTTGATTCTAGTTTTACTGTAAAATATTTTAAAAGTAAAACTATAAGTAACCAAGTAATTATGATTTTAAGAGATTGAGTAGCATATTAAATTAAAACCTTTGGAACAACTCGCTTAGAATCAAACCTTTTGAAAATGGTTCAATTTCAAGGCCACTTTATCTTCTGATGATATATTAAAATATTTTAAAGATAAAGGTTGATTTAAAAAGGGATTTATTTAGCCTATTATAAAGTGTATTTCATTTTAAACATCTTTTTCAAACAAATAAATATATAATTGAATAATAATTTTCTTATTCGAAAATAAATTTAGAAAATATTTATGCGAATAGTTTCTTTCTGTTATAACCCCAACTTTTTTCTATATTTTTCCCTTACAGAATTAAAAAAAATGTTTAAAAAAAATCAGATTAGTGATTTACATTTGAAGTAAAACACTAAAAATTGCCAAATAAGATATCAAGATTTTTTTCTTTAATGCAGCATCTATCTGAATATGCGTGTTTATGATAATATATCATATTTAAACGCATCGAAAGGATATAAAAAATATATTGATATATATAGAGTAAAAAATAGTCCCGAGATTATATCAAAAATGTTTCTACCCAAATCTAATCTCTGTTGCTCTTGTGATCTATTTAGATACATAAATATTTCTCTTATACGAAATAAAAAAACGTGTTATTTGGCTACATTATTTAAACGTCATTCTTATTCAAGCCGTTTAACATTATCGAAATAACGAAAGAAAACGAAGGTACTTTGGTACTTACGCATTCTACCATATTCTCCAATGATCGCCAACGGTTTAGTTTCTCATTGGCGACGGATTTAAATTTGGCAATTAAGATCAACGGATCACACCATTGCCGGAATACTATAATTGGCAGTTTAGCAACTCATTGGCGACGACTTCAAATTTGGTGATAAAGTTGAACGGAATAATACGTAAGTTATCTTTTTCAATTTAAAATACGTTGCTTTAAAATTCAAAAACCTATATATTGTTTCATAATTTAAAAAATTACATTTCCATAATAAAATAATATTCAGACTTATCTAAAAAGTATCACTTTGATCGTTATACAGTATAAAATTTATTTTAAAATATAATATATATATTTTTTGTATGTGATTACGCTGGAACCAACTCTTTTGTGAAAAATACTTTGTTTAATATTTTAGATTTTCTTTTTGTAAACATTTACTCCTGAAAATTGCTTATACAGAAATAATATTAAAATTTAACATTTCCTGGCTTTAGGAATTAGTTAAGATGAAAGAGCTGCCCGAGATCTCCATATCTTAGGGTGCCATAAAGCTATATGTGGCCCTAAAATTTCAAAGTGTCAATTCCTACCAGAAATAACTATGTGTTCATTCTGAGAATCCAGATTTGAGTAACAGACTACTCTCTAGCTCTTTCTCTACTGAACCGGCCTAATCGGCTATGTAAATTATATACTACTGGATAGATTTTTGTTTTAAATGAGGGATGTAGGATATAAAACGAGATACCAACAAGAATGCCATAACTTTACATCCTGCATCCTTCTTTTGAAGTACAAACGAGCAATCCAGTATAAAATTTGCACGGCCGGTTGGGCTGGCTTAGTAGTGAAAAAGTTCGATCAATTTGAATGACTTTTACATCAAGCCTGTGGTGGTTGCTATACATATAAGCCAGATAACATCCCTCGGACCGAAGTGCACTTTTGGCCCA
>JAOUZG010033416.1:67350-81934 GCA_026289955.1 Argiope argentata
GAGGAAATAATCTAACTTTCTGATTATTAAATATCTCCATGTTTTAATTCTTTTTAATGTTTCCCTGTAAATACTCCCCCTGTAAATATTCCCCTTTAACTCTAAATAAATTCTTTTATTTTTTAAGAATTCTCTTCATCCTCCGTTTGCATTATTTTGATCTTGGTTTAGAAACTAACCCGTAAATATTTTTTAAAAAACATCACGCCACTAAACCCATAAAACCCACTAACGCCACTAAAACCCTGCTATCTGAAGAGTCTAATTTTTTAGAAGGTTTGGTTAGACTCCCACATGTATTCAACGGATTTCCATTTGAAACAAAATAAGAAAATATTCCTGAAATAGAAGGTGTCATCTTATTAGCCAGCGAAGAAAATAAACCAGTAAAGGGGTTAAAAACGGAAGAATGATGAAATTTCATCTAAAGCAATCAAAGTTGAATTGAGTAATGGCGCCACAAACATAAATAGCTCTCGCCAAGTGAAAATTCTTTTTTTTTTCATTCCCTACTTATATTTTTACGTAAAAGAGTGAAATGGATGTAATAATAATTTGTCTTTTTAATACCCCCTTAAATGTACAACAGGTGAACCTATTCATGCTTTCTTGTGTCCGCTTTGATACGTCACTGTGTTTAATCTCTCAGTTGTAAATACAGGGTGTCCAAAAAGTTCCCGTACTGATGACTTGTGAATTTATTTTACAAAAACAATAGGTTTAAAAAGAATTTTTTTATGCCAATGATAAAAAGCACTTTTAACATAACTAAGGAAAAAATACTGAACTTACATTCATAATAAATGTTCAAAATGTCCATCCCTTTCTTGGAGACAAAGCTGAACTCGTTTGCGCATGTTTTTCGAAACGCGTTTTAACATGCTAGGAGTGATTTCTCGTATCCTTTGGGTAATTGCGATTTTCAAATCATCTGTTGTTTGGGGATCCCCTTCATAAACTTTGTCCTTTAAATATCCCCACAGAAAAAAATTCCGGGCTGGTCAGATCAGGGGATTGAGGTGGCCAAAGATTTTTTGAGATAAGTCGATCGCCGAAAAAAGCTTCAAGCCTGTCCATGGTTTCATTACTCGTATGGCAAAATTTAGTATACTTGAAAAAAAATCATGGAAAATGATTTTTTTAATTTGGAGTACGGGAACTTTTTGGATACCCGGTACTTTTCCAGTTTACACCTTCTTTAAGGTCTGTTTAAAAACAATTTACCAGAAAAGGTTGAGATAAAGAACTTTTAGGCGTTACAATCGTCCTTCGAAGCTGACAAATTTTTGAATATTTCAAGTGCTGAACAGCATTTATTTATTATTTTGGACTTTAATTTCTTAAAATTTTATTTTTGCGTATGATAATATGTTTTTCGTTTGCATTTAATCTTGTTTTAGAAAATTATAAGAAGTTTTTAAAGTAGCTGGATAAAAAAAAATCAAAACTGTTAAAAGCTGCATGCCATCCATATAATCCATGCTATCCATGCGTTGCCCAACCAGAATGAACTTCAAAATATACTCACGAGATGGAAAAAGGGCGAGTAGAGACCGAACGCGCATAGGGCTGCTGAGAGCATGCTGACCAGGATGGATCCGTTTTTGAGGGGCGCCCAGTCGAAGAAAGGCGGCTTATCTGACACCCCGGACTTGTCCTTAATCTTCTTGCGCTGGTTCTTGAGATGCAGAATGGCACGTCGCTGGGGATGGTAGAGGGATGCAGAGCGATAGCAGATGCCCACGAAGAAAGGAATCACCGCCAGGCCTGTGACAGCGTGAAGACCCAGCCTCCATCCCAAGATTCTGAAAGGAATGAGGAAGACAACTGATCCTTCTTTCGCAGTAGGAATAAGAATATAAAAGTGGTGCTTCTCTTATACATATCAGTATTCTATTTAAAATGAATCTTCTCTATCAGATGATGTCGATATAAAATGTTTTTCCTACAGTTATTTTGATAATGTTCTAAAATAATCCATGGATGGGGTTTAAGATACTTGGTAAGTAACATAAAAGGTATATAAAGGTGTAGCATATAAAGGTATATAAAGGCGTAATATAAAAGTTATATAAAGTGTAACATAAAAGGTATATAAAGATGTAGCATATGAAGGTATATAAAGATGTACTAAGGAATGGACATTACTACAAATACTTTTAAGCTGGTATTATTTGCATTATAGAAGGCTTCAAAACAAAATACTAGTGCTTTCATGAGAATGCAAAAATTTATACTTTATCCCTGGTGCCATTTTTAATCTGCTGTGTCACTGATAATGATTAGGGACGAAGCTATCAATTCTTACCCCCGATCGCCACTAGCCTTCTCTATGCCACTGGTTAAAAATATTTATATAAAATCCATGGAAATAAAACAGTAGTTAATTATGCAAGTTTCTAATGCCAATTATAATGAGAAAACAGAAAAATAATATCATGCACCAAGTGCCATTTAACTCACTAAATCAATAATAATGGCATTGGTGAAATTTTTTTTGTTAAATGAAATCCAGATTTCTGGATTGAAACTAGTTTAACCGCGAATATTTGTACTCATTATTTCATTAGGAGTGAAAGCAGATCTTATGTTTAAAATAAGAGTCATACTTGACGATCTTCGCAAAACTGTACGAGAAGATGATGACTCCACAGCCTGTACCCGACGTGACGATGGCTTCGACTTTTTCCCGCCTCCTCTTGAAGTACTGACCAATCATGAGAGACGATGTAACTCGAGCCAGACTCAGACCTAGTGCCATGACGAAGCCGTAACTTAGGAACACCTGTTGAAAAAAGGAGGAGAAATTAAAATTAAAAACTATGGGTTTTGTCACTTTTTTTCAGTAATCATCAAATGCTTTTGCTTTCTTAAACTTAAATGCTTCCTTTATGATGTGAATACCAACAGATAATGAGGTGACTCTGACTCTTTTCGGTTCAAATGGGCTTTCGCTATCAATTACATTGATTATCATTAATTATTAAAAAAAATATGCAGTCACCTCAGAATATGTTTGTTTATTTATTTTTTGATATGCTAGTCAATTTTATCAAAAGGAAAGTTGCGTCGTTTTATTCCAAATGGGATATTTTTGACCAAAAAACGATTCGAGGAATAATAAAATATCTAAAGCAATGATAAACATATCTAGAAAGAAACCATCTTCAAAAGTTACGAGTTTTAATTACTCTATTCACAAGGCTAATCACTTATCTCTTCGTTTTAATTTTTTAAATCAATTAAAAAACTTAATATACTCCTTTTGTTTTACATTTATAGTAATAAGGCTCAAGACCACTTTAAATCGAAAAAAATTATTATTTCAGACGTCAGCCTGCGAGTTCGAACCCACCAGTCGAAGACTCTCTGTGTGTTTGGTGGCTGGCGCACGTTAATCTGTCGTGGTCGCAAAGTCCTCCATGTCAAGAATAATACCACTGTGGGTACTGGGTCAGAGGTGATCGTTCTCTGTTCCACATCTAAATTATGATCTGTGGATGAATGAATGAAATGCATGAATGAAGTCCAGCCCTTAAATAAGGTTTGTGACGTGTGTGAGCTAGAGGTCAGACTTCTACCTTCAGATGCTCAGGGGTCCATACCTTCAGAAGCTTTCCCCCAGGGGGGCACCTAGGGATGAGATATTTCCGGTATGGTGGTTAGATCTCACCATCCTTCGTGGGTACACTTATAGGTGGGATTAGTTTCCTTATATCGATGATGGGACGTACTGCCTATAAGGAGGGTTGTACCGTGGCCGGTGCTGGCCATTAGGATTCGACCACAGTTACCACCAGTGTTGCTGTTGCAGCGGTCCGGTCATTCAGATTTATGGTTAATCCGTGTGCCTTCGAGGTGGGTCGGAGAGTCTGTCTATGACTACACTCAGAAGGTACTGCACCCCCTCAGTCCGTTGTAAAGTGGAACACGGGAACAACAACAACAATTTCAGACGTCAATTTACTCAGCAATATACTCTTAACATGATTTAACAAACTTTCACTGCAGTAAACAATACATTCCAGCCTATGCTTCTGTGTGTATATTGAGAAATACTTTGTAAATTGTATATAATGTTCATTGTTGTTTCATTGTTATATATAAGTGAAAGAAATTAGTTATATTTTGGTTTCAACTGTCGCAGGAATATACTTGTGGATTATTGAACAATTATTTTAATTTTAGATACATTTGTTTTTAAGAAAAGGAAAGATTTTGCAATTATGTTGAAATAAATGAGATTAACATTAGGGATTTGGATGGGAAAATAATTTATCTGATGAAAATTTTGATATTATTACTTCTTTTCTTTTATGAAATGAGTAATTTGATCATTTACTACAAATTTCTAATAAAAATGATGCTTCAAAGATATATTATTTTATACATTTTCTAATCCGTTAAATAAAAACTACATTTTAAATAAAACTTTTTAAAATTCTATTTGTTTATATTTTAAATTGAATTAAAAATGTATTATCATCATTTTACCTTATTATTTACCTTATATTATTATATCTTGTTACTATTTTATATATAAGATCTTATATTCTCTCCTTTTTTATCTTATCATTTATGCTCAGTTTAATGCTGTTATTTCTTTTCACATACTAAATCGATTAAATTGATCAGTTACTGCAAGGTTCTAATAATAGCGATTATTCAAAAGGTATGCTCTTTTATGTATTTTCAAATCCATTAAATAAAAGTTAGATCTCCAATAATACATTTTACAGTTTTATTTGAATTCATATTTTAAATATAATTTTTTTTAAAAAAAATGTATTATCGTTTTTATTCACTTTCAGTTTTATAGAAAATTATAACTATGAATTATACCTTTTTTAGATCTACAAATTCGAAGCGAAATTATTCTACATTCTTTCTTTTATCGGAAATTATATTTTGCATAGATTGTTTATTTTTTAGTTCAAAAAATTTGGATACGCTGATTCTGTTACTAATTTCAACTTGTTTTTTTTCTGTGAAACAATATTTTAACCCTCTGGACCTGCGATATCTGAACTTGTTCATTTTTTTTAGGGCTAGTAGTCAAGTGTTTCCTTGAGATGCCTTTTTACGGACCAGATTATTTTCTAATAATATTTGCTAAAAGCATATCTAATCAGTTATGTACAAACTGCATCTGAGTATCTTTAAACTCCAAAATAACAAAGTGGTTCGCTGTCCTCTCCATGTTAAATATTAACTGTTTAAATAATTTTAAATCATATATATTGGAAATAAAACTATTTAATGTTAATACGTATTTCTTCAATGAAAATATTAGATTTTCATTCATTGTCTCCTATAGCCAAATTCTTTAAATATTTCGAAATTATTTTTATTCCAGTGAAATATGCATTTTTGTAATAATTAATATATCAAAAATAGAATTTGTTATAATATTTTGTAAATATGTTCATTATTATTGCCAATTTTTTACAACTTCGTGTTCCGAAATCTTTTTAAAATAGGAATTTCTAGATAAACCTGTAAAGTTGCAATGTCTTCCAGTGATTATGTGACTGAGGTGGTTTAAAACAAGCTTTAGAAATAATTAATACACTTTAAACGGGAAAAGCATGCTGTGAAACAATATGTTTGAAAGAACCAATTGTTTTTCCTGTGACTCAATAAGAATATTGTTGAGGATATTGTTGAAAAATAAGAATATTGTTGAGGATATTGTTGAAAATTAAGAATATTGTTGAGGCTATTGTTGAAAAATAAGAATATTGTTGAGGCTATTGTTGAAAAATAAGAATATAGTTGAGAATATTGTTGAAAAATAAGAATATTGTTGAGGATATTGTTGAAAGATAAGAATATTGTTGAAAATTCTAGAGTTTTCCAAAATTATCCATTTTGTCGCCATAATTGTCACCAAATCGAAAAATGGTCGCCAAGTTTCTTGTTAAGCTCTTAGATAACTGAGGATCACTGACTGAGATAACCGGATTTGTTTTTATTAGTTTTTGCTATGACTCAATAAGAATATTGTTGAGGATATTGTTGAAAGATGAGAATAAATATTGTTGAAAATTCTAGAAATTTACAACGTTATCCATTTTGTCGCCACATTCGTTACCAAATCGAAAAACGGTCGCCAAGTTTCTTGCTAAGATCTTAGATCACTGAGGATCACTGACTTAGACCGGATTTGTTTTTATTAGTGGTTGTATAGTGTGAAGACACAATCAGGAGGCCTCAGTAGACAACAACGACGTTTATTTACTGAAAGAAAACGAATACAGAGACAACAGATATGTACTGCCGAGACGAACACAGGACAGCATACTACAGCAGACAGTAGCCCACAAATAGTATTCGACTACAGTACACAAAGCAGCCTGACAGAATCCAGCAAGTGAGTGTGTCCTGAGAGCTTCGATCAGTTATGTACAAAATGGTTCTGGGTATCTTGAAACTCCAAAGTAACACAGTGGTTCATTGCACGCACCATGGTAAGTATTAATGTTTAAAATAATTTTCTATCATATATATGGAAAATAAAACTATTTTAACTTGTTTAAGTAACTATTTTAACTAAGAGAGGGGATACTCGGAGCTTCGATCAATTATGTACAAAATGGTTCTGAGTATCTGAGTACAAAATGGTTTCAAACGTCTAAAATTATCACTGTCTCTTCGCTTTAGCTGCCGACTCACTACGACAAGACTGACTACTTCACACACTGTACGTACGTCGATTGTTAAATGAAAATTCTCCGGCGGGTCGGCTTTTATATAGTGGGAGCTCGGTGTGGAAACTCAATCAACAGAACTCAGTTAAAAGCAACAACGATGTTTTACACAGTCACCAATACAAAGACGACAACTATGTACAGTCGAGATGAACACAGGGCAGCACACTACAATAGACAGTAGCCCACAAGTAGTAATCAACCACAGTACACAAAGCGGAAAGACAGAATTCAGCAAGAGAGGGGTTCCTTGGATCTACGATCTACGGTCTCTCCAAAGGGATGAAGTTATCACTGATTCCTTGCTCTAACTGCCGACTTACTACCATACGATTGACTACTCCACACACTACACGTCGCTGCTTTCACAGAAGACCAGAGGACTTGGCACACAGCAGTTGAGTACTTGTTTGAACTAAACACAACGTTGGCACTCCGGCATTGCTTCGCTATCTTTTCAAAGACCCCTTTTCCCCCTTCAATTCACCTCCAGCAGAAATTGTAAGTTTTACGGAGTGATGGGCTACCTCCGAGCTTGGCAAGTTACTGATGGAGTTGCTGCTGTAAGTGACTGGTGTTAGCTGCATCTCTCCGTGGTGGTATGTTCGTAAGAATGAGAGGGAGAAGCTTCGTTCTCATTGGCTGGTTTCTTGGAAGTGAGGATAGTATTTAAGCTGGGGAACTTAAATTTTGTAAAGATGAACAGTTTGTGACATAGCATTAAAGAAAATTCCCCTCCAGCTTGAGACTGCCGGCCATTTATAGCTCTCTTGAGATGGGCCGAGGACCTTCTAGACCAATTAGAGTTTCTATTGGACAGATCGTAAAATTTTTAGAAATTTCCAACATTATCCATTTTATCGCCACATTCGTCACCAGTTCAAAAAATGGTCGCCAAGTTAGTCGCTAAGCTCTTAGATCACTCAGGATCACTGACTAAGATTACTCGCCTAGTACGCAACAGGGCTGATAATAAAACGGTGTTTCTTACGATTACACTATTTGTGCCGCCTCTCTGGCTCAGAGGTAGCGTGCCTTCCCCGTGTTCTGGGAGTCCTGGGTTTGAGTCCCGGTTACGGCATGGTTGTTCTTCTGTGTGCTATCTGTGAGATAAGTGACTGTGCCCCCTCCCCCCAGGTAAAAAGGGGCCGTGCAAGCGAAAATGTGATGAATGCGTAGCTAAGTCGTACTCTTGGCCCTAGTTGGCACTACTTCGAAATCAAGAGATGCTCATTAGGCTTAAATCTACTGATGCTTTCATCAGTGGAGCTTGTCCAATGGCAAGTGCCATAAGTAATAACAACAATTCTATTCGTGATAGGAAAGCAAAATTACAGGTTGAAAAAATATTAAGCATCGTTAAGCGCACTGTTAAAATAAATATCTTTAGAATTAAAACTTGTGCTTTGAAGAAAATAAAATTTCAAAAATTCAATATTCAAAAAATAGCCATTAAAACAGATTGTTTAAAAAATGAATTTTTCTTAAAATGAAGCAAAAAAATTAATAAAATTTGCTAAAAGTGGAATTCATGGTAACCTCTGTCCATGTGAAAATTCCACACTGGCTTAAACAAAACTTTTTTTTTATTTGTTTAAACAAAGCTGTAAATATATAACAGAAAAGGTCGTAGTGTACCTGGTGCATCTGAGAAGCAAAGGAGGTGAAGAGACATCCCAGGGCAGCGGTCAATCCTCCGAAGACAGCGGTCAAGCGGGTGCTTTTTCTTCGACAGAAGGCCACGATGAGTGGTGACAAGAAAAGACCCAAACTGACACTCAGTGATCCTAACCACACTGCAAGAAAAAGGTAAGGATTTTAATGGAAATGCATTTGTATTGTGTTTGGGGTTTTATCATGTATACGATCAGACACTTTTTATTTCATTGATTTTTCAAACCAACGAGAATAGTCTCCACAAAAGTTTCCCGCATATTTTCTAATGAAAGTGTTACCCCCACCCCGCTTAAAATTGCGGACCTTGGGTTTACAAAATATCTTTCATGGTATTGGGAAATAATAATTACGAAATAATAACATTTGTCTTGAATTCAGCGTTTTTATTGAATTTATCATGTGATTTTTTGATGATTAATTCGTTTCATGGTGTTAATACTTTACATGATGTTTGCATCGTCCACTGAAAATCGAACTTGTATTTTGAATGCCTTTTATCCAACTGATTGAATGCAAAATATTACATGGAATGAAAATTGTCTTTACAAGATAGCATTGCAATTTCTATTTATTTCAGTTGTTGCGCTTTTCAGTTTTTATATTGTTACAAGCGGGCGGGCGCGGTAGAAGCTCACTGAAGGAGAAAGCCTTGGTGATGGTTAACGAGGAGCTTTGCGCCAACCGAGTTGATTTGGCGAGGAAAATATTCTGGTGGCCGCTGGATCGTTCACGATGTTTTCCGAAGCTTCGCGTGCTTCAGGGCGTTCGCTCGCTCGGTTATATAAGGGACGGGTTACCGAGATCTGGCAGTTCTTCTCGAAAGAGTAGCGACTCGTCGTATAAGCTGATTACTTTTCTAGCTGGTTATTAGTGGGATGTGTTTACGTTGTATATTGGAGCTCGCTGTGATTTACTGTTTGCTGTGCTATACGATATATGTTTTGGAGTCTGTGTTTATTGCGCGTAAGGCTTGTATTTACGCTGTTAGTGACTGTTGATTGCTGGATTGTTTTTGTCTGAAGTTTTACTTTATCAAATTCATCCTGTATATACCTGTAAATACCTGTAAATAAATTTGTTTGTGCTGTGCTCAAGTAAAGTCCATTCAATCCGAACCTGCTACGCTAAAAACGTAACAATATTTTAGAAGAATTCAAAGAAAAATGTCCCAAACACATTTTTCATTATTCATGACGAGAATTGAATTTGAGAAGAATCACCCATTAAACTGTCAGTACTTAATCAAAATTTGTCTCCAAAATTAAAATTTTACCCGAGAATGATTAATGATTTCTGTATATGCCGCTAGTAACTTTTCGATCACATTTAAAATTCATTCTGCACTGGCATCACAAATTGTTTTGGGTATCTATCCTTTCATTTCTATCTTTAGGAAATATATTTAAAAATAATTTAATGATTTTATCGCATGGGGGATTTGAAGCAATTATAATTCAAGTTATGCCGTTGTTTTTATTATGGTTTTATTATCTATTATTATTATCTATAAATTGCGCATGTGACTTGCATGAGTAAAAATATATAAAGGAGCCGGTGGATATTTATTTTATAAATAATGAATGTCTTAAGAAATAAAATTTGAAAACGAATAGTTTTTTGACTAAAAATTAATTGGAATACGGCTATTCGTTCAAATAATATCAATACATTTCATTAAGCAAACATCATTTTCATACTATTATGGATGGTTGTCCACACATTCAGTTCAACAATATGAGTAGAAAGATAACATTTTTATTTTAAAAACATTAAGAAGAAGTTTTTGTTAGTTAATGAAATATATAGGAAATATAGGTACTGACGTATTATACCGTTCAAATTTATCGCCAAATTTTAAGTCATCGCCAATGAGTTGTGAAACAGCCAATTATGGGAATCCGGCAATAATGTAATTCGTTGATCTTTATCGCCAAATTTAAATAGGTCGCCAGTGAGTTACTAAACTTTTGGCGATTGCTGGAGAAGACGGTATAATACATAAGTACCGAAATATAAATATAAATAATGTGAATACAGAAAAAAAGTACGTTTGACTCGTGAATCGCATGATTAATTTGTTGGTACGAGCACGCAGTTTAAAACATCGATGTCATCTTGATGAAAGGGGGTGGGGGACACACTATTTTAAAATTACAAAAGTGAACTTTTCGCTCCGCTAATTTCATTTATGTATCATTTTTTTAAATTTTAATATTATTTATTTATAAATATCATAAATAATATATTGTTGCATTACCTTGAACAATATTTTTATCGTTTCAATTTATTTTTAAGCACTAACTATTCAATTGTTATGTGTCTTTAAAAATACACATATAATTATAATTCTTTTTTTTCTTTTCTGAACATCATAATTTGACTCTTATTAATATAAATAAAAATAATTTATGAAGAAATAGACAAAAAATAGTTCTAGAAATGAAAAAATCTAAAATGTTGACACCCCTGGAGAGGGCAATAAAATGATTTATCTGTTACCCTATCCATCCGAAATTATTATTTGTTCGTATTAAGATCGAATTAACAATTTGAAACAATAATTGATAACTGTAATATTTTAATTCTCATATCCATATACTGATTCGTTTTGCATTATTTATTTGATTCCAAATCGCATTGCCATCCAAGAATAGACAATCACAATATGAGTGCAAATAATTTATTATTCGAATTATTTCAATGATGCCAAATGGATCAAGAGAAATGAATAACAATTCTAAAGCTTTATTTAGTGCTAATAATAAATGTAAAGCAATTTTGGACAAACTTTTCACTCATAGACAGAATGAAAATAGTATAGAAACAAAAAAGAATAAAAGAATATAATATTCTCAATAATATTCATTGCTATTATTTATTTCTCATTCAATTGTCAATTAGTTTTAAGGAATGAAAATATGGACCAAAATATCGTATCATAAATTTAAAAAAAAAAAAATCAGCATTTTTTTATGGCTATTTAGTATTTTTCAAAACTTGTTTACACCACCTTTACTCAATCTTTTTTCCTTCAATAAACCATCCATCCGAAATTATTATTTGTTCGTATTAAGATCAAATTAACAATTTGAAACAATAATTGATAACTGTAATATTTTAATTCTCATATCCATATACTGATTCGTTTTGCATTATTTATTTGTATCCAAATATTGTTGCCATCCAAGAATAGACAAGTACAATAAGAGTGCAAATATTTTTTTAATATTCGAATTATTTCAGTGATGCCAAATGGATCGAGAGAAATGAATGACAATTCTAAAGCTTTATTTAGTGTTAATAATAAATGTAGAGGAATTCCGGACAATATTTTCACACAAAATGAAAACTGTATGAAAGTAGATAGAATGAAAATAACATAAAAACAAAAAAAGAATCAAAGAATAAAATATTCTCAATAATATTCATCACTATAATTTATTTCAAGTTCAATTGCCAATTAGTTTTAAGAAATGAAAATATAGACCAAAATATCATATGATTTTTTTCAAGAAAAATCACCGTTTTTTTATTTAATTTTTTAAAGTCATGACCATTTAGTGTTTTTCAAAACTTATTTACACCATCTTTACTCAATCACTTTTCCTTCAATAAAAGTCAGATTATTAAATGCCTAACCTGAAATTGCCTAAATTAAGACGACTTCACCCAATAAATCCATCAAAATCGAATTAATCCTTGTCAAGAATTTGCAGAGAGACAGAATCTAATCAACAACTTGTCTTAATTTCCTATTTGGGGGTAGGTAGCCGTGCAATAAACAAATAAAAAAAAATCTGATATCAGATTGCTTCCTTTCATCCAACGTTCACCAAGTAGATAGATTGCTGAAAGAAAAAAAGAATGTGAGATCGACCTAATAGATGGTTCGGTTAATTAATCGGCTTAATGTCGCACGTCGATTGCTGGCGTTCACAAAAACGCAAACGATCAAATGAAGATGAAAATATGGCAGATCTATTGCTATTGGTTGTATGTGCGTGTGACGTCAACGGACCACGTGATCCATGCACCCGAGTAGAATTAATAGTGTCAGATTTTTATTTCTGTTGGTCCTTATTGGGTGTTCTTTAATATATCATTTACCAGGAATGGATTTTTTTTTTCTGTCTGGGGGTAAATGGTTGCTTTTCACACGCCTCAATAGTTCGTTAAGGATTGGAAAGATATTCGGGAAACATACTTAGTGGGTTATTATTTGGTGAGATTTTTCCTCATAATTTGGTGCGATCTTCGAGTTTGGTACGTTGCATTGGCGTTTGATGATTGATTTATATGTTTGTTGTTATTTCGGCAGAAAGAAGCTCGTTTTGTAACAATACCGGCTTGTTAGAGTTGCTGTTTGTAGATAATAAGTCATGGGATAAGTTAGAAAAATTATGGCAAGTTATTTGGTGAAAACTCTTTTCTGTAAAGAGTTAATGGGAGCTGAATCAGTATCAGTCCATTCTGTAGTCTTTTTATACGATTTTTGCTTTCTACGTCGTTACTTTAATATTAAAACTACGTTTTGTGGACATGGAAATCGCCATCTTTCATTTTATCCTTTAATCTATCCACTTTTACTTTTTGGTTCATTTGACTCTTATTTTTGCCACTTTTAATAAATTTTAATGACGCGTTTCGTATCTTAAATCTTTACTTCCGCAAATAGATAACCGCTGTCGGATGAAGAGGACGACACATGATTCAACAATATTCGTCAAGCAAACAAAAGAAAAGAAAAGAAAGAAAAGAACACAGAAGTCTTAACACAGGACGACACGAGATTCAACAATATTCGTCAAACAAGCAAAAGAAAAGAAAGAAAGAAAGAACACAAAAGTGTTAACACAGGACGACACATGATTCAACAATATTCTTCAAACAAACAAAAGAAAAGAAAGAAAGAAAAAACACAGAAGTCTTAACACAGGACGACACATGATTCATTAATATCCGTCAAACAAACAAAAGAAAAGAAAGAAAGAACACAAAAGTCTTAACACAGGACGACACATGATTCAACATTATTCGTCAAACGAACAGAAGAAAAAAAAAGAAAGAAAGAACACAGAAGTCTAACTCGAGATTTTAACGAATTTTCTCGGTTCAGACACGCCTGGGTTCCCAAAACACATATTTTTACGTCTCTCTGTCTGAACATAACTCAAAACTGCTTTGAGTTAAACAGATGAAATTTGCTGTACGATCTTGTTATTAACTACATTTCTATCAAATTTTGAAACAAAGCTATTTAGAGAAAGTCTGTCTGTCCAGCTATCCAAGTACAAGTAGACATATTTAGTTCAGTTCTTTTACCTCCCCAATGTAAAACTACTCTAGGGCTGTTTTGGGACGGACTTCGTAGTTTTGAACCGTTGTCAGATGAAGAGGACGACACCTGAGCTGGCACCCATCTCTCCACACCACACCGGCACGTGAAATCCATCAAGATATTGGCACCTAGCGATTTAACGTGCAACAGACCCCTTCACACGACGGTTCTTCGGTGGAATCGGGTTTCGAACCTCTAATCCTACGACCCACGAGCCGAAACCTTACCATGCCTTTGATTTATGATCAAGTTATGGTGTGGTTTTGTATCAAATTTTGGTTTTATTAAATTGAAAAATAAGTGTTGATAAATGCATATTTTTGATTTATGCATTTAATGATATATCTTTAATTTAATTTATTCTTAATTCATTTCCTGTTTTTTTCTATCTTAAATTAGTCCATACTACTAAGCTGAAATTTTTCCTCTTATTTGGTGATCCAAATTCACCCTTTTTTATGATTATTGATAACGCGTTTTGTTAAAATTTCCTTCCCTCCCCCATGCAATTTGCGAAGGGATAAAAATCCATTGCACCTATACTGGTTTTTCAAACATTCATAAGATTCCCTTTTCTAAGTCGACAAGTGTCAACAAAATCCCTATTTGCATCTCATAATAAAATCACTAAAGGAGAAAATTCTGTCGTGCATCGCTATCTGAACAGATATTTTATCAAGGCTTCTCCTTTATACAAATTATGTTTCCGGGACGAAATAAATCGAAGTTTAAAATTTCAAAAGTGTCTTCTTTTCGGCAACGCGTCTGTAAAGTTATATTCACACACACACGCACGCGCACGCGCACACGCACACACACACACACACACACACACACACACACACACACACACACACAC
>JAOUZG010033416.1:81944-93053 GCA_026289955.1 Argiope argentata
CACACACACACACACACACACACACACACACACACACACACACACACGACTTGTTGGATTTTCTTCCCATATTATGAAGCCCAAAATTCTCATGCATGGGGCTAAAGAAAACTCTGAGATCTAGTTCAAATCCTAGTTCAAGATTCGTAATTTTTGGGGGGAGGGGGTGAAAGGAGAGCATTCAAAAGAAAGCTTCCAAGAGACCACTCTCGATGCTTTTTCAGCATGATGCTTATTCTAAACGAATTCTAAAGCTGTCATGGAGCGTCCTAAATTTAGCTTATGACAAATTTAGCTTATTTCCAAAATTAAATTTAGCTTATTTCCAAAACTAAATTTAGCTTATTTCCAAAATTAAATTTAGCTTATTTCCAAAACTAAATTTAGCTTATTTCCAAGACTAAATTTAGCTTATTTCCAAAAAATTTAACCTTTTTCCAAAACTAAATTTAGCTTATTTCGAAAAGTCTAACTGTTTCACAGTTGCTACTGCATACCCGTTTAATTAATAGATTTAAAATTAACCTCCTCCATCAACGCTTTATTCTAATCAAGCGATTGAATAATGGAATATTCTGAGCTTTTGACTTACAACACGGTGCAGCGAGCGTTCCCCAAATCATTCAACTTTCAAGAATAGAGAAGAGAAATAAAAAGGTTCTGCAACTAATAAGAATTACGCTTTCAGCTGACAAAAGGGAAGTGCGTTCCAAATACGAGCGTTTTAGAAAAAACACTGCCTTAAAACAGTGTTCCCCTTTAATGTATTTTCTCATCTTTTTAAATCTTTCCGAGTCTCTTGTATTTTTTTTCCTCCCTTCATCATGATGGGCTCAGAAGCTGAGCATTTCCGTTACAATAGAAAACGCTGACATATCAGCTTATGAAACGCACTTCCTAACCCCTCGTCCCTATCCCCCCACCCCCCAGGCCATGAGGACTCTTCGCACAGTTATCTTCTCCTCTTTCGGGCGACCAGCCAAAACCAAGGAACGACAACAAAGAAAAAGCCCGGATTCATGTGTTTCCCTACTATGGGTGGGAAGTCCTCTAACACAAACGGGCCGAAAAAGATGTATTCTGGGGTCACAGAGTTTATTTTATGCTCTTTCTTCTTTTTACTTTTTTTTGTCCCATGCATTCAATTATTGCCGAATTCGCAAAATTTATATCTATGGAAAATATATGGGATGGATATGTATCCAGCGTGAAAAATGACCCAAGATAAACATTTGCAGTTTCGTTTTTAGATGGCCTTCTAAAACGATTCTGTCATATCTGCTTGATAAATACGAAGGCGACAATTAATGGTCTCAAAATGGACTCTGCCAGAACTAATGGATGGATAGGTCTTTTGGACGCAAATACGAAGTCGAAATATTTATGAGTCCAATTTTCTGGTGGCCGTTCCTGGTACAGACAGATTTGTCTGGGAACATGCATTTCAGAGTTGATGCTCTTTCGTCTCCTACCACCATTTATAATATTGTTTTTGGGAAGACGTTTTGAGAAAGTGACAGCACTAATGGACTGATTGAAAAGTTTTTCGAGGAGTATTCGGTGATTGATGTAAAAAGTGGGAAATAGCCGGCGTTCTGGCATACACTTAGGGCGTCTTTTCCAAGATATTGGCGTCCCGGGTTCGAGTCCCGGTTCGAGCATAGTTATTCTTTATCTGTTCGATCTGTGATATGTTTGAATATGTCCTCCCCTCCCCCTGTAAAAAGGGACTGTGCAAGCTAACGTGATGCGTGAGTAGCTGTTCTGTATGTGATGTATTTATGTAATGTGTTGTCTACTTCTATAAGCCCTCTTGCGATAATTACTGTTTGTCCATAAGGAGATCTCTGGCCGACCGTCGTCTATGTTTACTGCGGACGTTATAGAAACAGGTTACTGCAGGAAGAGTCCACTTCGCAGAGGTAGAAATTCATTCAAGTTTCTTACGTTGGCGCGTTTAACGCCTAATTGGCGGTACTGCTATATTGCCTTTAATTTTCGAAAGCAAATTCGAAAAATAATTCACTGGGCTGAAAATCATTTATTAAAAAAACTTTTTGGAGAGGTTTTAAGCATATTTAACAATGGATATTTTACTTTGTAACACAATAAAAGCAACCTTTTATAAAAATTATGAAATAATTATGATTATTATGTTATTATTTTTATGTTGAATTAGACAGATTACTTCGCGTTTGCTGCGGAGAATTTGATCTTAAGTAGTTACATAAATTTAAAACAAATAAAATGAAAATTAATTTTTTGTCATGCTGGATTCTACTGATTTTTTTCCTTCTTGTGCAGTCGTTAGACATATAAATAATTATTCAGTTCTTTTTATTTGATTCACTCTGTTCTTTCTGCACTAATCAAAAAGGAAATTCTGTATTATTCCTACAGGAATAATATATATTTTGAAAATTCCAAGTACGCAAATGATTTTCAGCCCAGTGAATTATTTTTCGAATTTGCTTTCGAAAATTAAAGCCAATATAGCAGTACCGCCAATTAGGCGCTAAACGCGCCAACGTAAGAAACTTGAATGAATTTCTACCTCTGCGAAATGGACTCTTCCTGCAGTAACCTGTTTCTATAACGCCCGCCGTAAACATAGAAGACTGTCGGGCAGAGATCTCCTTATGGACAGACAGTAGTTGTGCACGGGGATTTCTAAATGTTCAATTAACCCTTTGGTGACCGGCAATTTTACACAGAAACTTACAAAGAAACTATGTCATTCTTTTTTGTAATTGAATGTGAAAGTAAAATGTTCTATATCGCCCTCGGTGTTATAAATTGAAACAGATAATGCAAGTGCAATGACGAGTTAACTCGTCACCGGTCAACAACGTTTGGACATGAAAAGACGAGTTAACTCGTCACCGGTCAGCAAAGTGTTAAAAAAATGAAATAGCTGTGTCCTAACACAATTATTGTAAAAAATTACGTTTGAACTTAATTTATTTGCTTATTAAGTTTTTTAATTTAAAATCAGAGTAATTAAATTTATTGATTTGAAAAGTTGAAGTGTAAGGTGTGTGAAAGTTATACTCTCAGCTCTAGTTGGCGCAACTACAAAACAAGAGACGCTGATTAGGCTTAAATCGCTGTCTGCTTCAGAGAACTTGTCGAAGGTAAGTGCCATAAGGAACAACAACAACAAAATAGTGGAAATATTGGTATTATAGAGATATTTTTTATTGAATATTCAGAAATCCCCATCACACGAGACTTAAAGAAGTAAACAAACACATTGCAGAAAGACATCACACACGGAACAGCTACTCACACATCACATTCGCTTTACATCCCCTTTTTACAAGGGAGAACATTCAAACATTTCGTCGATAGATAAAGAACAACCATACCCGAACAGGGATTCGAACCCAGGACTTGTAGATCACGAGGAAGGTGTGATACCCCTCTGAAAGGGCGTCGGCAGCCTTTATATTTTAACAATAAATAAATAGAAAGTTGAGACATTGGAGCAAATGCTTTTTTTAAAAAAAACTAAGATAATAAGATAGAATTTCTTTTAAAAAATTTGAACTTTTATGAGATTCCAAGAAATAAAAATTATTTAACTATGTATTTCTTGGCACTGAAATTAATTTAAATATCAAAAAGGAATAATATGCCTTTCTAGACAAAGCGAAAAATAGTAGATTTTGGAAAAAATGAAGATAAATTCAGGTTTTTCTTTTTCCCCACTTTAACTTCTTGTTTTGTGAATCTACTAGAAGAAATTTGGAATTAAGAAGAAGTTTTCTATAAATAAACGGACGTAAAAAATAGTTAAATATAAAATAAATTAGATTAATATATTAAATGTTATCTATTGTACATCAGTTCATTAGAACTTATCATTCTTATGTATCATCTGCCTCAGAGCTAAAAATTTCAGGACAGAACCATTATTTGATTAAATGGATTGAAGATGTTAGTAATGGATTAAAAATCAATCAATAGATATTGCTAAACAACTATAATTAAATTAGTTTGGAAATAATTATTTATATAAATATAAAATAAAATAAATTAATAAATAAAATGTTATTTATAGTACGATGGCAAATCCAAAAGTCTTTGCGCCTTTTTTTTAAAGCCAAAATACGGCTGTGAATACATAGCGAACATATACTTTCCCAGCGGTGAACGTTCCTTGAACCGTACCTAACGTATCTTCCTTTATCCCCGATGAGCGACGCTGATATCATTCATTTAAGATGGCGATTGTTCTTCAGACGTCCACAGTTTATGAGCAGCGAAGTGTTATTCGTTTTCTATGGAGCAAGGGACTAACGCCCATAGCAATTCACAGGGAAATGCATCCCGCGTACGGGGAAAAGTGTCTCTCTTTGAGAAGTGTTCAATGGTGGTGTCGTGAGTTTCAAAAAGGTCGTGAAAACTTGCATGAGAACGAGCGTTCACAGGGAGAATCTGGAACACCCACATTACAGTCCAGACCTTGCCTCTAGGGATTTTCACGTTTTCGGTCCACTGAAGACGTTTCTGGCAGGACAGGAACGCGTTCCGACGGTGGTTCCACAGGCAGCCAGAGGAATTCTACCGTAGGGGTTTCTCTAATTTAGTGCTGCGATGGGACAAATATCTGAACCGGTGTGGTGACTATGTGGAGAAATAATGTAAGGTACGTAGTAAACTACGTATATTTGTAAATATCTGTACGTACCTGTTTTTGGCGAATAAAAAATAAAAATCTGCCCTCGTACATTAACACCCTTAGAATTTATTTATCATTTGTTGAACAGCTAAGCATTTTAGGGTAGAACCATAATTTGTTTAGTTGTGCTAAAGATATTAGAAATGGATCAAAACGCAATGAATTTTCTTTGAAGATGCTGCTAAAGAACTCGAATTAGATTTATTTTGCAATAATTATATAAATATAGAATAAAATAGATTATGAATATGAAATGTTATTTATTGTACATTAACAGCTTTAGAAATAATGTATCATTTGGAGCACACTTAAGCAGTTTAGGACCTTATTTTATTTCACCCTTTGCCCACCGATGGTGCCTCTGACTCACCATTCAAGATTGTGCATCATTTTGGCGTTTTATTTTTTTCAAATTTAATAGTTAAAAACACCTACATAATGGTTAAGAGATGTAGATTAATTTTTAAAAGAAATTCGACTTAAAAGAAATATGTATATTTATTTTTCATAGCAATAAAGAAATCTTTGTATTTTGGTGAATAATTTTGCATCTAACTATTCTTCGGAGTGCAAAGGGTTAATTTTTAATTTTAATATTGTCAAATATAATTAGATTAACTATTTTAATGGATGAGTTTGAATTTTACTGCATCATTTAAAATATTTTTAACAGATTTTTTAAGACATAATATTTCTTGAAAGCTTCAGTTTACATAACCAAGTCTTTGCAATCACTCATCTGATGACGGTTACACTTATCTTCATCTTCGATTAAACTTTATGTTCGACTCTTTTTTTATCATGTCAGAACATGATGTTGTTTTGGGGATGAAGTCTTTGGATTCAACAAAAATCCATTGGTGAAAAATTGAAATTTATTATCTGCACGAGCATCTCAAAAAAAATCAGGTTTTAATAATGTGATGCCATCCCATTTACAAAAGCTCTGATTTTTTTAAAAAAAAGTTCAGGACTACAGCATATAATACCAAGAAAAATGTCATTTTGCGCACGAGATTACATGAAATGAAATGAATAGGAAATGCGATATTTTATTAAAACAATAAATGCGAGACAAAGTTTTTTTGGATCGTATGCAATAACAAAGTGACTCATTCGATGAAACCATTAAAATGAATAATAATATAATTTAACTCTCACGAGCACGTGGTGCTTCGTCGTTCAAGAAATGATGTTCTGGCATGATACATTGAAATATGTATAGCAGATTTCATTTTATATGTGGTTATTATAAGTTTATAATCGTAATATATGATTATAAAAACTCCGACCGGGGAATATTTGACATTTTGAATCCAAAAAATTGTATCCATCTTCATTACTTTATTGAAAATTACAAGTTAAATTATCGCAATCATATCGGAACAGAAATTTCATCATGACAAATTTTTTTTGTATATATTAGCATATTTTAATCAATTTTTAAAATATCCGACTAAGTTCAAAATATGAATTTAGACTCGCATCTTATTTTTCAAAGTCAAAAATAGGTATGCCTCTGTTTCCGAAGATATTTTATCATGTCAGAACATGATGTTGTATTTGGGATGAGGGTTTTGGCGTCAACAAAAGTCCCTTGGTGAAAAATAAAAACTTTACTGTCTGCACGAGCATCTCAGAAAAATTAGCTTTTAATTACGTGTTGTCATCGTATTTACAACAGATTTAAAAAATAAGTTAATGACTACAGCAAATAAAACCTGGAAGAATGTCATTTTGAGCAGGTGATTATAGGAAACGAAATAAATGGGAAATACGATATTTTTTCAAACAATAAATACGAGACAAATTTTTTTGTTCGTTTTCAATACTAAAAATAATTATTAAAAGCGCCTACATAATGGTTAAGAGATGTAGATTAATGTATATTTATTTTTCATAGCAATAAACAAATATTTGTATTGTAAATAATTTTGTATCTAATTATTTTTCGGACTGCAAAGGGTTAATTATGTTGAAGATATTAGTAATAGATCAAAACGCAATGGCTATCTTGAAGGTGCTTCTAAACAACCCTAATTAGATTCATTGTGCAATAATTCTCTTTATTTTTTCTCTCCACTTAGGCTAATTACTTTAACTTATGATATATCGCAATCCATGTATTGGGTAGCAGTATTTAAATCTGTTTCTTCCAGTTTCTTAGTATTCATTTTCCTTGAAGAAAAGCAGAGGAAGAGGTCTGTTTGCTAAAAGTACTTTTACTTAATCAAATTCAGCATCATCTCGCTCTGGATTTCCTTTTTTGCTAACTTCTTTTGTAGGTTTGTTTATACCACTGCAATAACGTGAGCTTGAATTAACTCAATTCTTTGCTCTCTGGAAGTCTTTCCAAACAAATCATATTTAGAAGGTTTCTTCTGATTCCATTTCTCTTGGATAACTTTATTTCTGCTCCTGTACAATTTCTCTGACGCACAAAGAAAGAACTTTTAGGTCATCTCTTTTCACGATGGGTGTTTAGGAGGTTAGCGGATAGCAAGAGGCCCGAACTCCCAATCTTATGGTTAGTAGCCAAACATCATACCAATCAAGCAAAAGGGACCCTTCAGCTCGAAGGATAATAATTGGCTTATATTTCAATCACTACAGAGTATCCCCCAGTGAGTTTGGCGAACGTTACTTATGTGAAGTGATGGTGAAGTTAACATTTGTCGTATTTAATACGCGTTTAGAGTTTTGAGTCGCCTATAGAGCGCGCCACGACAGTTGAACAAAGCTAAGTGCAAAGGTTGCGTTTATCCAAGTTCGGTTGCCGGGTTAACATTTTAGGTGATAGCGAATAGCGCTAGGCCCGAACTCCCAATCTTATGGTTAGTAGCCGAGTATCATACCTATCAAGCAAAAGGGACCCTTCAGCTTGAAGGATATTAATTGGCTTCTATTGAAATCACCACAGGTGGATAGGGATAATTTTACTAAACTCAGCGAACAACTGTATACTTTTTTTACTTTCTTGTGTTCGAAGTATGCAAAAAAAAAGTACCGAAGTCGTTAAAAAGTCTGTACCCTAGTTTTCATTAATCTATATTATTTCGAGCCTCCCTGAATTCAAAAAATGCATTTTGGGTAATATGTCTGTCTGTTTATGATGATGTCGTGTCCGCTTTTTACGACGGAAAGAGGGTTTCAGTAGCTTTTGAGGGCATAGACTCCTGAGCACCCGAGGGCAGAAGTCTGACTTCTAGCTCATATGAGGATGAAACACACACCCATACGCTTGCTCAGCCCCTTTTTACAAGGATATCAATCATGCCCGAACTCGGACTTGAACCCGGGACTCACAGAACACGAGGAAGACACGCTACCTCTGTGCCAGGAAGCCGGCGTCTGTTTAAAAACACTATAATAACGTTTGAAAATAAAAGCCTTAAATTTGGCATTTGTTTTTCGCAAAATATCTGAATTTTTTTCAAATTTTGAGGTAAATACATTCAGAGAAAGTCTGTCTGTCTGAGTAGAAATGAGAATAACATCTATAATACGTTTAAAAAAACAGAAAAATAAAATTTATTGTTTAGATTTAGTATCTATAATATAAATGTTTCAAATTTGGAGCTAAATGAGCCAAACAGCTGCTCTTTCATACACATCTTAGACGTGTTCTTTCATATGCATTTAAAAACCATATCTCAAAAATGCACTGCTGTTGTTGTTACTTATGGCACTTGCCATGGACAAGCCCCTGCTGATACAGCAACAGATTTAAGCCGAAAGGAGAGTCTCTTGTTTTTTGAAGTAGCGCCAACAAGAGTACGACTTAGTTACAATCTCACCACTTTTGCTTGCACAGTCCCTTATTACAGGGGGGGGGGCACAGTCACACATCTCACAGATAGCACACAGAAGAAAAACCATGCCCGAATTGGAACTCGAAATTGGAACTGCCCGAGGAAGACGTGCTACCTCTGTGCCAGAAAGCCGGCTCAAAAACGCATTAACTTAAACAAATGAGATTTAATGTGGATTTTATGAATGCGTAGCGTTAGCCTTATAAGCCAGATAATGTCCTTCGAGCCGAAGGGTCCCTTTTGCTCGATCGGTATGATACTCGGCTATAGGCCCAAACGTAGCAGTTCGTACCGCGACCTTCACTCTCTACATTGGTGACCTTGACAACGCAACCTTCTGCAACAGTCGTGGCGCCATCTACCAGTCAACAAAGCCGTCTCTAACTCAACGCATCAAAGCCGTTGCTAACTCGACGCACCAACGAACTCGCATGCTCTCAATACGCTTGGCGTTTTCAAAAATCGTTCGTCTCTCGTCCGACTCACTGGTGGGGGAGTACTGTAGAATCAACCTTATAAGCCAGATAATATCCTTCGAGTCGAAGGGTCCCTTTTGCTTGATTGGTATGATTCTCGGCTACAGGCCCAAACGTCGCAGGTTCGTACTTACTACAAATGGGTTGGTTCTTTATGTTTTGTTATGCCCCTTTATTAATGGTAATAATATCGATGTATTAATTTCAGCATAATACAATACCAGATAAAGAAAACGACAATTTTGAATCGACGCGTTTCTTTTTACTTTCCTTTGTCTGGGATCATCATTTCAAAGTTTACCCACTCTAAAACGAATGTGGAGCGTTAACCTTTCAAAAAACTTTTAAGGGCAGCTTAAATAAACACTTTTAATATTATATATATTCTGCTCTTGGGTCTCTTTTCTCAAGTCTTTAAATAAGAGTAAAGTCGTGCCTTGCAAAAAAATATATATTTAATTTTACTTTTAGTTCAGCACGTTCTTTATTATCCTTCTCGACAAAAGACTTAATATATCGCAGGTGTCAAGAAACTGAAAAAGCCTTTTAGATTCTAAAAACAACTTAGACGTAGCTGAAGAAATATGATATGTTTTGCTTTCAGAGATCGGACATTTTTTTTCAAATTTTTCATATGTTTGTTGTAGATATGAGAAAAGTTCTCGCGATCCATTTATATTAATTTTAATTTTTCAAAAACAAAACATTTAAAAATTCTTGGTCATTTTATGAAGTATTGTGAAAAAGCATAAAAATTTGCACACGCATTCTTTGAATGCGACGAGTTTAAGCTATATTATTATATTTTAGTAATATTTTATTTTTTTATGAATGATTATAAAGATGCGATTTACGCAGAAATCTGCTAATTCTAGAATTGTAATTGCATCTTGTGATGCCAGAATCATATTTTCGAGCTAGTGGCAGCTGCTTATTATTTTAAATAAACCCTGAATATATAAAAATTTTCTAAATTTTACGCAATTAAACTTACATTTCTTTATACCCACACCGTCATTTAAAAAGCCCTATTATTGTTAGTGAAAGACCAGCATCTAAATAACTTCAAATCTTCATATTCAAAAAAGTGTTAAAAATTCTTTAAGAATGAAATGTTAATATACCTTACCGGTTCTTTTGTATCTGTAAGTGGACAGTTAAGTTGGATAATTTGAATTTCAAACCTTTGTTGACCAACAAAAAGATATTTACGTTGGCATCCCATTCCCAAAATTTCTAATTCAGGGAGATCTGATTTTTTTTAAAGTTTTAATATATAAATAAGGGTTAAATCCTAGTATACGATACCCTTTTGGCGCCATTTTGTAAAAGGTCGCCAATGCGAAATGGACTCATTTACGAATGTCGCCAAATTTGAACCAAACTGAACAACTCAACAGGAACCATAGCTTAGGCAACCAGCCAACGAGCGTCCGTGGCAGAAATGACGTCACGGTTTCTCGTTATAAAGTCACCAAATCAAGGGGTATCGCATACTAGGATTATACCTAAATAAGAATAAAAAACATGTGAGACATCTGTAAAGTATATTCTTATTAAAAGTCAGTAAACCCTCAATGAATGTTTATAATCGCACATTAAAACAGTTTAAATTATATTTATTATATAATTTTTGATATTAATACTGGCAGTGTAGCTCGTGGTTTGATGATATCAGTGGAGTAGAAATCTCACTTCAGAAAATAAATATATGAAAACTAAATAAAGGAATTTTCAAAAAAAAAAAAAAATTGAAATTTGCTACCTCAAATTTTATGCTGTCATATAAGAACACTATTATTTTCAATGCAAAGTTTGTTCTAAATTAATTTAAGTCATTAATCAATTTAAATAAATTTGAAACAATCAAGTGACTATCAGAACACGCATATTCAGAATCGGGTATATGTCGGACATTCATGCCAAGTCTTAGGAACATTTTAATTAATTAAAAAATTAGTTAAGTTTTTGAACTGTTTCCACAGCAACTTTTAAGAATATTATTGCACTAAAATAATTTTTCTATATTATTTTAAAATATTAAAAGTACTATTTTTCTATCTATTCTTTCTATTTTATAATATTCTATTCCTACTATTAATTCTCTCTCTCTCTCTCTCTCTCTCTCTCTCTCTCT